>APFE030154335.1:20518-70465 GCA_000404065.3 Pinus taeda | reverse complement strand
TTGTGTATAAAAATATATATATTGCAATACTATATAAGTAAAATTAATAATAATTACAAATTAATCACTGTAAAATTTATATAAACCCACCACATAAATAAATAACCAAAAAATACTTTCTACCATCAATGTGGGATAACTTGGTGAAACCCACCACATAAATAAATAACCAAAAGATTCTTTCTACCATCAATGTGGGATAACTCGGCGAAACCCACCACATAAATAAATAACCAAAAGATTCTCTCCCATCAATGTGGGATAACTCTGAGAGGTGCATAGGAAAAACCCAAAAAATTCTTTCTCCCATCAATGTGGGACAACTATGTGAGGTGAAGAGAAAAAATAATATGTCCCAACTATGTGGGACAACTATGTGAGGTGAAGAGAAAAAATAATCCCACCACATAAATAAACAACGAAAAGATTCTTTCACCCATCAATGTGGGATAACTCTGTGAGGTGAAAAGAAAAAATAAAATAAAATTCATTTTGTTTTATCTGAAGGCGCACCATGCCAATGCCCATACAACAAACAACACAACACAAAGCTCTGAATCGCTACACAATAAACATGTCAGTACGACAACACAACCGCCAAGCCAATAGGGATACACCCAGTTTGTCAACAAGCATTTAAGTGCGGTGGCATATTAAACAATATTTATTCTATTTGTGCTGGGCTTTGTCATTTGATTGTGGATTGTCAAAGATTTGTCATGCGTTGTTTTTGGTTGCCACCTTCCTTCAACATTGTGATCGTAAAGGCTCATCATCAAAACCTCTATCACTCCAATTCACAAATTTCATTGCTATGATTTAACCATATCCACAAACATCATAATCCTGTAAGCTTATTGATGTGAAAGATTAATTGGTTGTCTTGGTTTTGATGTAGATGATCACGACATCTTTTTAGAATGTTAGCCACATAAATTCTCGTGCTTCTACTCACTAATTCAAACTAAGATCGACACATAATGTGATGTTAATATTAATAAAGAATCAAACAACTGGAATATATTTCCTTAACATTTTCTCATGATTCTGTTCATCTATATTTTGCAGGCACATGAGAACCTCGGTACTAATCCCAAGCAGCGAGGCTGGAAGTTCGAATTAGAGCGCTCGAATTCTCAAATCAACGAAAGTTGAGTTGTTTTTAACTGACAAATTCGCCAATTAAAGAACTGTTAACACAACTTCCACACAAACACAGAGAACAAACTTCTGTTTTAAATGTACAGGTCGTTTTGATATTGAAGAAACAATTAAATTCTAGCGCAACTGGGAAAGGATATAAAAATGAGCTTTGGTGATTGAAAGGGGCTTGGGGACTCTGAAATAAGAGGGGAGACTCTGAAAAAAGTCTTTTGTATATTGCATTATTGTCATCAAAGGAGATTTTGTTGAAGATGATAAAAGTTTTCAACATTGTATAAGAATGTTTGAGCACTATTGCAAATACATTTATGTGAGGAGAAGACTCATGTGGGTTGTACATTTTCAAGACATTGAGAGTAAATAATAAGCTTGTTCTGGATAACACTATTGCAGAATCTGTAGACCTATTGTTTTCTCTTTTTTGGTTATTCAGTTATGTTCTTGATTTTGTTCTCATTAGTGTATTAATAACTAGTATGGGCATTGATTGTTATTTCTACTTATTATTATGCAAATTTTGTTTTTGTTTAAATCTTGTAGGACTGCACAAAATTAGGATCATAATTGAAAATGATTTCATTAAGACTAGTTTAAAGAGATAAATAACTATTTATTTGTCTCATTCAAACTTGTTTTGTTTTCCTTTATATGGATGAAATGAACTACTTCTTTTATGCAATATAAATCTCATAATGAATTCATTTTTGCATAATGGTAATTGGGTATATGCATGAACTGTTTTGATAACTATTTGTCAAAAGCAGGTCATCGTGTATGTGCTTAAATAATTTGTAAGTCATAAACTATTTTGGTGTTTTACAAGTAAATCTTAACTCTAAATACCACTACAGTCATTCCCCTTTTTTATTAGATATTTTTCTTTTCGCTAGGAGTAAGGCTATCCTTATCTTTGTCAAGATAAGTTTTCTCTTTATTCACTTGCAATTTAGAATTTGTTTGCAATTGCACTTACATCAAATTCTTTTATTCTTTCAAGTCTCCTTTAGTAGGAGCAAGCCTCACTGTGGCTAGAACGAGCCCTAATTTCGGTCACCTTGAAAGGAATTATCATTTTTAGTATAATACCATAAATATAATTCATTTCCCTTGAGTTTGTTAATAACAATTATCAACATCATATACTAACAAACTCAGGGTGTTGTACATAGATAGTTGTACATATTAGGATAGTCGTAGGACACGAGTAACTTGAGACCCATTGAAGTAGTTATGATTTCCATTTCAATGGAAGGGAGGCTAATCAGGACTTTGATCAGGAAATTCCTCCCATGTCGAGCCAAGACATTTCCAGGCATCAATAATCCTTTACCAAAACAAGCCACAAAGCAATTATACAGTTATGTTCTGAGTTGAATTACTTGCTACATATCCATTCACATGACACAAAGAACATGACCCTTGTAGCCAAGAGTAACCAGAATCAAGATCTTCTTCTAAGCTTAGTGACAATCCTATATCAAGATAACCTTTTGTTGATTTGAGATGCCACAATAGAATTGTCCTAAAGTGGAGCTTCAAAAATGAATGTTCTGCTTGCAATAGACAATGAACCCTTGGCCTTTATTCTTCTAGATCCTCGTTGGTCCAAAAATTAAAGTCAATAACCAAACCCTCTTTGTGTGATTTACCTTAGTCTCCACAAGGGCCGAAAAGGGCAGAGCATAGTCTTTCAACTTCTTCACTGGCCTGAAACTAAGCCGAGAAACCAATTTGTAGTCACAGAAATGAGGACTGAATCATAGAGATCAACCTAATGAAACCCTTGTCACCACAACCACAACCAAACCCTTCCGCCTCTCGTTTCATTTGTCACTATTCCATAGGGTCGAGGTTGATTTCAGAGCTCAAAAAAATTCAAAAGATAATCATTCAAATGCATGTCTATGGAGATAAGATGAAGCTCCTTTATATATATATGGAAGGGCTTCATAAGAGGCAATGAGATCCTCATTTGGAGGGGGACATTAAATTTGAAATTCATTTTTTTTTGGAGGGAGACACCCTTTTGAGGTTTGTTTGTTTTTTTAAACTTAGTTTGTCTTTTAGCCTTAAAACCCCTTCCTTTTTTATTGACGATTTTAAAGTAGATTTGTAAAATACTCCAAAATAGACTTTTTCCAAAAACATGATTATTTCAATATTTTGAGAAGAGCCTTGTTACTTCGGCCAAAGAAATGTTTCCACATCAACACCCTTTAGGATTTTCCCCCACAAATTGGGGGCTTCAACTTCAAACATGAATATCTCTCAAACTGTGAGGGCTCATGTGGCATGCCACATACCATCGAAATCAACTCGACGAGGAGAATCCAACAAGGATGATCAGAATTCGAAGAACCATGATTTTTCATGTCATTTTGGTCGACAAAGGAGGGGTATCTCATGATGTTGCTTGGGTTGACATCAATGACATTCACATTTCAACAATGGTTTCCAAATGTTTTTGGTATCTTATTAATTTTCAATTTTTACTAGCTTCTATAAATGACAAGGCTATATCTTTTTTGTTGGATTCTAAGCAATCCAGGTTGCGTCTTAATTTTAAAATAGACATGCCCATAGTAGGTTGTAGTAGATTTATCTTGTATAAAATTAGCTACTATGGTGTTTTCATTTTGCTACTTTGTACAAATCACTCTTATTTTGTTGTTGTTCCAATTTCCCTTGTGAGTTTCCCTTGTGACAAGTCGTGACAATAGGAGGTTAGTCATGATGTAAATATTTTAATGGTTTAATGGAATGAACTTAACCTACAAAAAAGAAAAGAAAAAAAAGAGATAAATATGTTTTTATTTTTTTATGAGAAATATATTTATATTTCATATGAGAAACATACATAGTTTCAGTACTCAAGAGACTTTGGATAATCAACATGCTCAATAGCAAGGTTCAAATCCATTACAATCATTCCTCTCAACCATCCAAGATAAACACAATTGACCTCCAATTTCCTTTTAGTTATTTATATGTGAATAAAAATTAAATAATAAATTTACATATATATTATAATTTTATAATAAAACAACAGGGAGCCCCAAGGGTTATCTCAATTGGTTGAGTTCTCATCGTTAAAGCACCTTGCTAATGGGAGGTCGCAGGGTCAATTCCTCGACGCTCTTGGGGTTAGACTCTACTTATAAGCTGGCGAGAAGTGATCCCTTCGGGTGGATCTGCCAAGATAGTTCCTATGGTGATATGAGCCACTGATCTCTAGTGTCTGCAAACCACACATAAAAATAATAATAATAAAACAACAAGGTGAATTTTTGATGGGTTTAAAGATCAGTTACACTTTATTAGAGTGATTTAATTTAATTAACCATCTTAGATCCATCTTAACTCTGGATCTACCAACCGCAGAGAGGGATAAAATCTCTTGAGATGCAAACCTTTTTTAGAGTGAAAAGAGATTTTGATCCCTCTTGGCACTTGGTACATATAGAGTTAAGATGGATCTAGGTTGGTTTATTTTTCCCTTTTAAATAGGCTCTATTCCACATGAATACCATGGGTCAATAACATGGGTTCTCATAAACCTAGAGCTCAAAAACCACTAGTAACATGACAGAGTCAAGTTTACCTTAACTATCCAACAAAAATTAATAAAAATAATAATAATAACGTATAATTTTTGTTTTTATTATTTTAGGTTGAAGTTATTTTTATTTTAACATAGTGTTATTTTTATTTTTACTAGTCAAAATGTTTATAGGAAATTACAACATCTCTATCATACTAGGTTGGAGAGAATCTCGATGCAATAATAACATATAAGCACACATTAAATTTGAAATTACAACATCTCCATCATATTGGGATGGATAACATCTCGATGCAATAATAACATATAAGCAAACATTATATTTAAAATTTCACTAATAAACCAGCCTAGATCCATCTTAACTTTGGATCTACCAATCATCAAGAGGGATCAAATCTCTTGAGATGCAAAGAGTTTTGATCCCTCTCGACACTTGGTAGATCTGGAGTTAAGATGGATATAGGTTGGTTTAATCCCCCCCTTTAAATAAGCTACATTCCACATGAATACCATGGGTTCTCATAAACCAAGAACTCAAAAACCAGTGGTAACTTGTCCAAGTCAAGTTTACCTTAACTACTCAACAACAATTAATAAAAAATAATAATGTATATTTTTTTTTATTTTAACACAGGGTTATTTTCATTTCATTTCATTTTGACTGACTTAAATTTTTACAAGACATTACATTACATTACAACATCTCTATCATACTAGGATAGAGAGTCGGCACAATAATAATATGATTTTTTGATGATTTTTTTATTATTTCTTAAATCTAAAATTAGTTGATAAAAATAATAGTAACCTAGATCCATCTTTACTCCGAATCTATCAAGCGTTGAGAGGGATCGAATCTCTTGAGATGTAAACCTCTTTTAGAGTGAAAAAGGGATTTGATCCCTCTCGGTGCTTGGTAGATCCAAAGTTAACATGGATCTAGGCTTGCTTAATTCCCCCCTTTAAATAGGTTATGTTCCACATGAATACCATGAGCCACTCATATTTTTATTATTAGTTTATTCAGAGATCTGTCTTCCAAATTCATCACACAAAGTTTTTAGATTGTCGACACATTTCAAGCAAGTTAATATGGTTCGTCTTCAGGACAATTTAGATGAAGAGAATTTGATGCGACAGGAGGGATAAAAAAGGGGGGAGAATTCCTACAAGCTCAAAGATTAGGTCAAAGGTCAAAGAAAATAGTTGTTAGGAAATAAATAAAATAAAAATTAAATGATTAGGTCAAAGATCAAAGAAAATAGTTGTTATGAAATAAATAAAATAAAAAACAAATGATTAGGTTGAAAGGTTGAAAATAGTCGTTAGGAAATAAATAAAGAAATAATAAATGATTATAATAAATAACAAAGGGTATTAAATTATCATAAAATGTTAATAAGAAATAAATATATGCCAAGTCAAATAAATTAGTTTTAGATAAAAAATACAAGGAACCTTGGGCTCCGTTTTGAAAAACGGGAGAAAGGGAGCTGTTATATCCTCTCTTGAGGAGGCAAAGCTCAGTATCTGAATAGTTTTTTGCAGGCTTATATATGTACTACAACAAAACAAAAGTTGCAGGATGTATATGTAACTTTTTATTATAGTAATAAAAAGTTCGTTTTTTTTCTCTGGAAAAGTCAAATAAATTATAAGTTGAATAATATTAAGGTTTAAATATGCAATAATTATAATATTAATTATTGCATATTAAGGGTTAAATTATGGCATATTTAACCCTTAATATTATTAAACTTATAATTTATTTGACATAGCATAATATTATTTATTATTAACATTTTATAATAATTTATTTTTCCTAGTTATTAATTATATAATCATTTTTTTTTTAATTTTATTTATTTCCTAATGGTTATTTTCTCTGACCTTTGTCCTAATCATTTATTTATTTATTTCCTAGTGGTTATTTTCTTTGACCTTTGACCTAATCTTTGAGGTTGTAGGAATTTCTCCCCTTTTTTATTGGCCTATTGGATCAGATTCTCTTCATCTAATCGTCATGAAGATGAACCACATTAGATTGTCTGAAACACGTCGACAATCCAAAAGATTTATGTGATGGATCCGAAAGACAGATCTTTGAATAACTTTACTTACAAAAGCATCCATTTATATATATATATATATATATATATATATATATATATATATATAATATATATATAATATATATATATATATATATATATTTTAATTTTTAATTTTATTATTATTATTAATTTTAATTTTATTTTTATTTTTTTTACTAAGTTAAAAGGTTGACATGACATTACATTAATCTTTTTATTTTATTTTATTTATGTATTTTGACTTATCCAAAATGTTAAACATTACATTACGACATAGTCTAACTTATAGTGGAAATAACTTTTTTTTCACAACATTTTTTTTGGTTAATTTTTATCAAAATTTGACAGAGATTTTTAAAAGCTCAAGTTTAAGTTGTTTAATCTATATAATTTGAGTGCCCCAAAGGGTTTTTTAGGGTGTCGAATGGGTGAATGCATGAAGATGGGTTACACTTTTTGGCAAGCACACGAGTTGGGAGCGAGAAAAAAGCAGCTTGATCAAGCAATATTTTAGCACTCGGTCGAGTTGTTTCAAGGCTTAAAAATAAACCCTCGTTCGAGCTCCTATGTAACCCACAGTTACATAGGAGCTCAATCAAGCTATTTTTTCAAAATTTCCGCTGAAAACACAAGGATTTTATGGTTCAAGGGCCCATAATCCCCTTTGGATAGGCATCTTCCTAGTAGGCAAGGGTTGGGACCTTGTACTAAGAATGAGAAAAAATCATGGGTTTCATCGTTTAAATTCAGATACCTTATCTTCTCTCGGACAAAAACTTTTCCACTTACCTTCATCAATTTCTTCTAATCCCACAGCTCACTTCAGATCGGGCCCCTACCATACTCCATCTTGGTATTTTCTACCACCTTTCCAGGGTTGAGCCCTTGGATTTGATGGCGACCCTTGTTTGACCATGTCAAGAGCTCGATCAAGATTTTTTTTAAACTCTCGATCAAGTTATTTCAAATTTTACCCTAAGCACTTGATCGAGCTTCTTAAGTGCTCGATCGAATTGCTGAGGGCCTAAAAAACATAGTTTTAGCTCCCCTTCTACATATTTCTCTACAATGCCATTTTGTACCCTAGCGGACTTCAGGATAAATTTGTCCTTAAGTGGTGGAGTTGATCATGTTGGATTCGAGAACAAATCCTCTATCTAGTGGCATATGAGTTTGAGATTTTTGAATTCATATGATATTTTTCATCTAATTTATTTTGAACATAATGCTTGAAATTTTTTTGGACAATTTCAAAGGGGCCGAATAAAAAAATAAATAACAAAAAAATACAAAAAATACAAATATCTTTGTTTACGAGTCCTCTTCAAAAGGGTACTCTTAGTTTTTCAATTTATTTAAAAAGTTGAAAAATCCTTACATGAACACATGTGTCCGCAAAATGCAATTGAAATATTACTTCGCCAACTTTGAAAAATAATAAAAACTGTAATTTTGCATTAAAAAAAAAATATAAAAAGTTAGTTCTCTCCATGTAAATCATGCTTATATATATATTTTCTAAAAATTACACATTTAGACTAAGTTATGCTACATGAACACACACATATCTCTTAAGATGTGCAAAAATTTGCAAGGACAAGCATTTCATTTAATGGAAAATTTACAGATTATACAACACTAATTTTTTTTGCAAAATATATCATTAGAACAACAACATAATTCTCCATAAATTATTGTTTTACTTTGAATCAAAATTCACAATGCTTATATGAATATGACGGCTTCAATTCGATAAAAGAGTAAAATTTTGAAATTCGTCGCCACATTTGGCCCAAAAGTGCAACCCATCCTTGTGCATTCACGCAAATCCATTGATGCATTCAAAAATGTATTTTAAACAACAAAAGTCACATTCTTTCTTGAAATTATTTTGTCGGATTCCAATGAAAAAGTCTATTTCATCCATAAGTTAGATTACGCCTTACATTACAACATCTCTACCACACTAGGTTGGCCTCTTGGTGCAATTATTATAAATTTTTTCAAATAAAATAATGGTATAATTGTTTTATCGGTTGAAAGCCTATTACATTTGATTTACGTGTGTGAGTGTTTTAATAAATTAAGAATATATAAATAAATATTAAATTTAAATTTCTACAAAATTTTATATATTATAATAAACATAATGTTATTACAATATTTTTATAAAATAATATTGTAATATTTTATTATATTTATTATTATTATTATTTTTTTTATATGGTTGAAAACAAGTTTGTTTGTTTTTTTAATGAAATGGCTAAAGATTTTTCTATTGATTTCAATCTGGATTCAAGTCCAAAACCGTTTACATATGCTACACGACCTTCATCAATTGATTTCAAGAGTGTCCAAAAAAGACCTGTAATTCTAACAGATTGTTTACATATTATTGTTGTAATTTGACATTTCCTATATATCCTTCCAAAATAATCTAAAACTAATACACACACACACACACACACACACACACACACACACACACACACACACACACAACATAATTTAAAACTAGAAGTAAACTAGCCTGTGACATTCATACTCAGTTCATGTTTGACTTCGTCATTTCCTTCGTCACCTTGCCCTATAAGCAGAGGAATTGAAACCAATATCTCTATCACCACCTCATCTTCTAACGTCTTCTGTTTAGGAGTTGCGCCTTGATCTCCACCCACGTATCCTCGTCCCCACCAACTACAACTGCTCCATGGTCATACGAAGACTCCAAGATTTGTTAAGACGGAGATTCACGAGATCATTATTCACTTGCAATTTGTTTATCTTGGTTTGTAATAGACCAATTTTCTTATTTAAAAGGGAAAAATGAGCTTGGACATCTACATTCCCCATTTCCCCTTTCCTTGTTAACAAAGACATGATGTGTTCTAATGTTGTTGTTAGGAAATCCAATTGCTGACTAAATTCTTCTTTGTCTGAGATAACCGGCCTCTCCAAATGGACACTAATGCAACAAACCTTCTTTCCTGCAGAGACTTTGAAGAGCCAAAGATGAACTCTGGATGCGCTAATGAATGATAACCTCTCCTTACAATCAAATGTGCCCACCTCCACCAGACCATCACACCTCTCACCACTTTCAATGCAACTGAATGCCCTATACATTATCCTCACCATGCATTCAAATTCAGAATTATTTTCACTACAACTTACCTCCCTCTCCATTAAGGCCATGTCCAAGTTTGAGCATGTATATTTCTTTTCAGATGTGTAAATAACAATTCCTAACATCCATCCACATTTATTAAGTGTTTGTTAAATCATCCATGTGCCCCAAGCCTTGAATGTAATCACATGGGGAGCCCAAGTGTGCGCACGAACCGAGAGGATTGCAGAGGATAGGAGTCATTGAAATGTCAAAGAGAGAGATTGAGGGATCGAAACACTATGTTGAGGTATAACATAAGGTTGTCAGACCCTCGACCAAATTATCGCGCCTTTAACACCATTTAATACTTTTAATACTCTTGAACACTGGTTTATGTTTGAGATTATCATGGCAAAGGTTTAAACTCAATACTTCCATCTTGGGCCAAAATTCCTTGTTCTAAGGATACTCCTTTATTTTCTAATGCATCCACCTTTGAATTGAGATGTCTCTTGATATGATAGAGCTTGACACTCTCAAATTTTGCTAATTGCAGACTTATTCTTTGCAGAATTGATTGTTGAACTAGATTAGAATCTTCTTTGAGCTTCCATACTTAAAGGATGACTATTATCGAGTCTCCAAACACCATTAGTTGTCGAATTTTCCTTGAAATAACCAGTTCTAACCCTTGTCACAAGGATAAAAATTCAGCATGGTTGTTGGTAACACTCCCCAAACCCCATGTAAATTGATTCTCTATTTCTTCATCAGAGTGAACGATAACCCTTCTCGCTCCTACTTCCCTTGAAAACTAGTTAAATCACTACAATCAAACATTTCGATGATTAAAAAATATTAAAAATTTAATTTTCTTTTCTTTTAATTTTTATTTTTACAAATTATAATTATTGAAGTTTATTATTAAAAAATATAAAATATAATTAACATTTTGATTAAAAAATAAAAAATAAAAACTTCGTTACATTCCCCTCTTATATATAGCTAAACATATTATTTTTAAAATATCCATTTCTTATTTTTAATAATGATTTAGAAAAAATTCAAGCTAATCATGTTATTTGAATATTAATTTGAAAAATTAATAAATATTCAAATATAATGGTAAGAAAACAAAATAATAAAATATTTTTATTGGAAAATAATAAATAAAATCATCAAATATTATATGAAGAGATAATATAGAAGAATAATAAATTATAATAAAATTAGTTATGTCAATAAGTATATTTATTTTGAAATATTAAAACATATTTTAAAATATTTTTTAACAAAGCATTATGATTTATTCTTGTCACCAAAATTTTAATTTTAGATTAAAAAGATAATAATCATTGAATCCAACAACCCAAAATAATCCCAATTATCAATATAAGTAATTTTTTAAGTACAAATTAAATACAAAACTAAAATATACCTATAACAATTTATTATTATTATTAAAACATTTATTAATTCGAATTAAATAATTTATAATAATTTTCCATTTAAACCATATATTGATTATAAAATTTTATAATCGATAATTGTTTTTGATATAAAAAGGCCTACATCAGTGGATATATAATTCGATGTATTGTGAGATTCTTTGATTATTCCTAATAAATATAAAGAATTAAATTCATAGTATTATTTATTATTTGACAACTAATATGAATCCTCAATTGCTACGTGACTTTTTAGGTAGATTTCATTAAAAAGCTTTAATTTTTGAAATATAATCAATACTTCCACTTGATTATTTAATTCTCTACTTATACCTATTTAAAAATGTTTTCTAGATTTTCTCAGGACAAGAATAATCCTGTTCTATCAATTATATATATATATATTAATTAAGTTTGTTTTTTGTTTTGTTTTGTTTTTTATTTTTTTTTACAGTAGAATTGGCAATAAGGGCATCCTCGCTTCTCACGTGACATGGGGTCGATTCTTACTGCTACTTATATAACCTGTCACGCCCCCGACCCTTCAGTAGTCTTCCAACCGTGTCGGTGGGGTGCGGCGCCACCCCACTTTTTCTTTTTAACAATACTCAAGTGTGAGGACTACACCTAATTCACAACCGGAACTTAGCTTGTGTTTCTCAACTAAGTTAAAATGCATTAATCCTTTATATCAATGATAGCCCATACTTAATCATTATCAACAGCAATATAAACAATAATTGCACGATATAAAGGGAGGGGCAACTCCCGAACAGTCTGCCCGATAATATATAAAATATCAGAATTTCAATATTACAATCGACTAGTGTGCTTGCAAGATCAAGCCAACACTTCTCTTTTTCAATACATGAGAACCTGCAACAATTACAAGTGAGCGGGTGCCACCATCCGGCCACCAAGACGCTCAAGAGAACCTGCACAATTCTGCACAATTCGACCGCACCGCATTCCACACAATCTACCACCAACCGAGTATTAGTGCCCTCCACAAATGCGCATGAGCTATGTGCTCATGCTGCGCATATCCTCTTGTGTGTAGATAAGAATGCGCACTTCAAGTGTATGCTTCACCGAATTGATTGATTCCAAATGTTCCATCCGTTCATCGTTTATATATGAGAGTTAACGTGTGGCTGGGTTGGGCGCAGCCCCACGGCCGACGCCCCAACCGCCTTACACGAAACCCCAATTCTCCATATGTTATGGTCGGCCTGCATATTATTATACGCTCCCATTCATGGCGTATAAACTCCCGCGGCCATATCATAACACTCCATACTGTTATATCGTATAATGCTGCGCTGTTATACTTCGCACTTCGCACCGTTCCGCATAACTGTTGTCGTTCTGCTGTCTGTCGTTTTGCTGTTCGTGCTATCCGCCCGCTCATCAGCTACCCGGCGTGCATGCTGCCCGTGCACGCCCGCCCATCGTGCATGCCAACACCGTTCTGCCAACACGTTTGCCTTTGGCCCATGGCGGGCGGGTCGCCACGCCCTCGCCCGTTTGTCTCACCCGACGAGCGGGCGGCGTTCACCCGCACCCGTTTAGCCTTGCCTACGCGCTGTCGTTATCTCCGCCCGACCGCCCGTTCCACCGTGCGCCTGCCTACATGCGCCCGCCCGGTCTCCGTCTCGTCGTGCGCCCGTCCACGTTTACCTCCGCCCGGTTGCCCGACCCACCGTGCACGCCTGCCTACGCGCGCCCGCTCGGTTGTCGACTCACCGTGCATGCCCGCCCAGGTCGCCCAACGCGTGCCCGAGGCGCCTCAACCCATCATGTGCCCGTCGCGTTTGTGGTGACTCCCCAAGGGAGGTACATCCTCCTCCACCTGAAGTCGTTGTCGTCCTCGACAACATCCCAACTCCAAGCATCCATCGTACCTCCACCAAGTGACTAATTGCCACTAAGTCATCAATGTCCATGATCCTCGGCCAACTGCCACAATGTCTCCATGCTGCCATCCACCATGAAAGGCTGATCCTTTCAATCATCAAGCTGCATATCCACCGCAACAATATGTCCACCATCATGTCATCAATCACCAAGTGCTCGAGGAGAACACTTATCAAGTTTCAAGTCAAGTGTTTTAAGAAAACACATTCCTCCATCATGTGTCCAATGTGCTCATCTGCTATGAGACCTCATCAACACAATAGCTCCATGTGTTCCAAGTGCTCAGCTTTCATGATACTCCTCCTAATGTCAACACATCTCTGTACACTTTGCGACCCCATGTCTGAACTAGTCAGGTGATCAGTCCAACCATCACGCCCAAACAATGAGAGTGAACATCCCCATGTCATCATCAGTCATTTCCAAAAACATCTGCCACATCTTGAACTCCATCAGAATAGTCTATGCTCAGGTCCATGAAGTAATCTCCATCCATCTGCAACATGTCATGATGCTTGATGCCAAGCCATCCCTGCACCATCATAACTTGCTCCAATGCTTAGGGAACTCATTGTCATGAGAAGCTAACAATGAGCCCCATCTTCTTGTCAATCTAAGAAGATGTAGAGGGATGAGGGCTTGTAGGCTCTCCCTCACTAATCAGTTCGATCCACCTGTCAGGATCTTCAACCTCCAATCTTTGCATGTAGGTCACCCGGTCTTCACCTGGTCTCATATATGGTTCGTCCTCTTCATCCTCAATCACCTCTAGCCTTCTTGTCAAGTCCAAGATGCTATTTGAAAGTGACTTGATGACTAAGGACTGCTCAGTAAGTTTTGTCTCTGCCTTGGACAAACGCTTACACACATCCTCCATATCTCCATCACTCCTCACCTGCATTGTTGCCACTTCATGATTCGGCCTAGTGACCCGAAAGGTAGGCACACCTATGGGTACATCTTCCCTTCCATCATAGATGTACAACTTCTTCAAGTGTGGAATGATCATCGCATCATATTGCTTCATAAATTCCATCCCAAGTACGGCTTCATAGTCATCAATCCTCACAATGGTGAAGTCCACCTTCCCGGTTCAATCACCAAGTGTAGTGTCCACTTGTTCAGCCACACCTAAGACTTCATTCGAAGGAGAGTTCACCGTCTTCATATGTGCCTTGATCGGTACATATTTCAGCCCAACTTTCCTAGCAGTATCTTCTCCCATGAAATTGTGAGAAGCCCCACTATCTACCATAGTGAGTATATCAGCATCTCCCACTTTCATCCGGACATACTCCAACTGATTCCTCTCGGGATGCTTCCGAGAGAGCACCTCTGTAGCAGCAGCAGTGCTAAGTACCTGCATCATCCCCACAGCAGTACCTTCACCCTTTGTACTAGATTGTGCTATGGCAGCCAGCTTCGGTTTAGAGGGACAGTTCTTCACCGTATGTGGCCCTGCACAAATCCAACACTTCAAAGGTTTCTTTCCCTTTGAATCATCAGACTTTGAAGTCTCTTCCTTCTTCTTCTCTTTTTGTTTATCGGACTTCTTTTTGTCATCAGAAGTCTCATCATAATGTTCAACCAGCCTATCAACTGCAGCAAAGGCTTCTTCAAGTGTCCTGATCCTTTGTCTCTTCACCTCATTGCGTGCCCAAGGCTTCAATCCAATAATGAAATTGAATACCTTATCTCTCTCTGCCATGTCAGGTAACTCAAGGACAACACTTGCAAATTCCCTTTGATAAGTCTGAAGGTTCCCGAGTTTGCTTTATAAATTTAATCTTCATCCTAGCTTCCCAAGTTTCGTCCTGAGGACTAAAATGGGCCTGCAAGGCTCCTTTCATGCCATCCCAAGAAGTGATGTCGGCAACACTTCCATTTGCAACCTGGTCCATCCTTCTTCTCCACCACATCTTGGAATCTTTTGTAAGGAATTGAGCTGCAACTTTGACCTTGGTCTCATCATCGGATAGACCCAATCTCTCCAAGTATTGCTCCATGTCCCACAAGAAGTTACCAAGTGTTTTTGCACTCCTTGTACCATTAAACGAATCCGGTTCCTTGACTTTGACATGAGGCACTTCTCCACCTGAGCCATGCCTCACAGCCTTCTTCAACACCGCTATTTCATCCTTGGCATCGTCAAGGGCTTTCCTCAAGTTCATGATCTCTGCTAGACCCTGGTCCCTTGAAGCTTCCACGTCCTTGACCTTGTATTCAAGTTGTGTACACATCAAATTAGTGTACTTATGCTGAGTTCAGAGTTCATCGAGCTCATCCTTCGTCTTCAAGAATGCCTTTTGTTCTTCTACAACAAGGTCAAACTTTTCCCCAAAGTGAGCTTCTAAGAAATCCACCCTTTCTATCACTCTCTACATCAAATCAAAAGTATCCACGGGACTACGAGTAGACCCGGCATGTGATTCAACCATTGCTAATCTCCTCTGCCTTTGTAACCGAGTTTCGACCATGCACCGGTTTCACCTGCAACCCAAGTCCTTGATGTCACACTTAGAGTGTTTCATCAACCTCTTTCCCTGCAAGAACCTGTCTCCACGGCCACTCCTCTGTTAACCAGGATATCTGCTTGATTCCACCTGTACTTTGGTGTGTATGCTCTGATACCACCTGTCACGCCCCTGACCCTTCGGTAGTCTTCCAGCCATGCCGGCGGGGTGCGGCACCACCCCACTTTTTCTTTTTAACAATACTCAAGTGTGAGGACTACGCCTAATTCACAACCGGAGCTTAGATTGTGTTTCTCAACTAAGTTAAAATGCATTAATCCTTTATATCAATGATGAACCATACTTAATCATTATCAACAGCAATATAAACAATAATTGCATGATATAAAGGGAGGGGTAACTCCCGAACAGTCTGCCCGATAATATATAAAATATCAGAATTTCAATATTACAATCGCCTAGTGTGCTTGCAAGATCAAGCCAACACTTAGTCTCTTTTTCAATACATGAGAACCTGCAACAATTACAAGTGAGCGGGTGCCACCAACCGGCCACCAAGACGCTCAAGAGAACCTGCACAATTCTGCACAATTCGACCGCACCGCATTCCACACAATCTACCACCAACCGAGTATTAGCGCCCTCCACAAATGCGCATGAGCTATGCGCTCATGCTGCGCATATCCTCTTGTGCGTAGATAAGAATGCGCACTTCAAGTGTATGCTTCACCGAATTGATTGATTCCAAATGTTCCATCTGTTCATCGTTTATATATGAGAGTTAACGTGTGGTTGGGTTGGGCGTAGCCCCATGGCCGACGCCCCAACCGCCTTACACGAAACCCCAATTCTCCATATGTTATGGTCGGCTTGCATATTATTATACACTCCCATTCATGGCGTATAAACTCCCGCGGCCATATCATAACACTCCATACTGTTATATCGTATAACGCTGCGCTGTTATACTTCGCACTTCGCACCGTTCCACATAACTGTTGTCGTTCTGCTGTTTGTGCTGTACGCCCGCTCATCAGCTACCCGGCGTGCATGCTGCCCATGCACGCCCGCCCATCGTGCGTGCCAACACCGTTCTGCCAACGCGTTTGCCTTTGGCCCATGGCGGGCGAGTCGCCACGCCCTCGCCTGTTTGTCTCACCCGACGGGCGGGCGGCGTTCACCCGCGCCCGTTCAGCCTCGCCTACGCGTTGTCGTTATCTTCGCCTGTTCCACCGTGCGCCCGCCTACATGTGCCCGCCCGGTCTCCGTCTCGTCGTGCGCCCGTCCACGTTTACCTCCGCCCGGTTGCCCGACCCACCGCTGCACGCTCCGCCTGATGCGGCCCGCCCGGTGTCGAATCACCGTCTGCGGCCCGCCTATCGCGCCCGCCTATCGCGCATCGCCGTTGTCGATCACCGGTGCGCGCCCCCGGTCGCCCAACGCGTCCTGGGGCACCCACCCACGTGGCGCCCGTCGCGTTTGTGGTGACTCCCCAAGCGTAATAACCACTCGGCAAGCTGCGTCCACCCCCTCTCCACAGTGTCAGGGGAATGAACTCGTGGCCTTCAGTGCGACCCACCTTTGTAACAGACTCACCGTAGTGTGATTACAACTCGCCACCCGTGGAGTAATTAAGTTTATCTATTAGTAATTAATATAAAATTTAATATATTATAAAAAGTAAGTAATAAGAAAAGTATATAGATGATACATTATAGATTTTATTTTTTTATAAATTGAAAAGTAAATAAAGTACATAATACTCAAAATACATATTATTTTTTTTAATTATTATTAAAAATATTGTGTGAATTTGGTGAGGTAATTTCTTAATCATTACTTAATAAAGAATGAATAAATTAAAAATTGAAAAGGTTAATTTGAAAAATATTTAAAAAAAAAAAATTAAAAAAAATTAAAAAACATAATCTAAAATGAATTTATAATTTTCAAAAATTTGATAAATAGAGCTTTATTTTGAAAAATTGGAAAAGTTCAGTAAAATAAATAATTTTAAAAATTAAATCCAAATTGTGACAATTTATATAATGAGATTATTATTTAATTAGAATTAGAATTAGAATTGCTCTCATACAATTGGTTTTCATTATATATAGAAAGATTTTTAAGATAAATTTTTCAAGGTAGCATTGTTGTCATGATAATTTGGCCCAAAATTACCAGTAAATAATTTGATAACTTGAATTTACTTATTGCATCTAAGAAAGTGAAGTGTATTTAGTAGTATAATTCCACAGAGATTATAATATCCCTGTTTAATCTTAAACAACATTTTTAAGATAAAAATTTTTGCTTAGCATTGTTCTGGTTGACAAACTTGTGAATAAACAAGTTAATATTTTAAAGAAAGTGAAATATATTTTATAATATAGTATGAGGGAGATGTGTAATATCCATATCTAATATTAATAACATTTGACTCGATATAATATTAATAAGAAAATAACAATCTAGTATAAATGAAATGTAGAATATAAATGCATATAATTAAAAAACAAAATAACATAAAATTTATAATATAAAGGATATGTTTCAAGAAAATAATACTAAGAATCATATACGCATACAACAATATAAATCCATATTAATATTTTTTTAAACACTAAAAAATTTACATCTTAACTTTTTAAATTTATTGATCCATTCTTATCTCTAAAAAAAAGTTATGTAATTGTAAAAACAATTTTTTTTTACATATTCAACTATTTTTGTTTAACATGAGAAATAGGTCATCTAGAGCATTCCAATTAACAAATATTTGTAAAATTTTGATTACATAAAGAAGGAAGAAACATCAAGCCAACTATAATGATTTTAATATTATCTTATGGATATTTTTTTTCCATATAATTATGTTAAAAGGTGGTTTTTACAATCTAAGTCTAATTAAATGTTTACAATATTAATTTGACATATATAAATGTGATATAAGCTAACCTTGAGATTTAGTTTAATTAGTCGCTTTACCATTGAAAAATCACAAATTCAATTCTCTTTCTACAAAATAATAATAATAATTAAAATATATAAATGGAATAAATAATAATAACATAAAAATTATTCACATCTGTAATTAAAAAAAATGATTTTATATGGCTTCCAACAAGATTTGAATGGACAAAGTTATGTAAGTTTAAATGTCATGTGTATTTCACCAAGTGTCTTATGCTTGTCTTATGCATGTAAAATAAGATATCATTCTTGTTAAAGTTATGTAATTTTAAATACTATGTGTATTTCATAAAGTATTTTGTGTATATAACATATTATATTTTTCTTTTTATATTTATTATCTTTTTATGTATAATTTATGTTATTGAGAAATTTTTTATATTCAATATAATTTTAATCTTATAGGAAATAATTTTAACCAAAGAAAAATATTTGTTATTAAATTTTAGAGAAAACAAAAATCATGTGTCAAAATTTGTAATTCAAAATTTAATATAAAACTTAAAGTATGAGTTCAATAAAATATTGTTAAGTAGGAAAGCAAATAAAGAAAATTTTACTTACTCACTTTTTTTAAAAGTGAAAGTTATATAAAAAAGGTTTTTACTGTTTTTAGGTATTGTGCAACACACAATATATGTATAGGCGCATTTTTAATGTTGTACTGAAATATTTGAGAATAAATATTACAAATAGTAAATATGAAAAATTAAGTGCATTTTTAATGTTATAATGAAATATTAGAAATAAATGTTTAAAAAATAAACATGAAAATTTATATAATTTTTTTTATTGTATAAAGTTTATAGTTTCCTTGAATATGGTATATGTGTCCATGATTTTTAAGTTTATACATGTGGTATCTAAATCAAGGATTTTAAGTTCACTCCATATAAGTATTAGTTTAATATATATATAAATAAAATCCTTTTTCAATATGAATAGTCTTAATTCATTAAACCTGTGTTTTTAAATGTATATATAATATTATAAATGCTCATTTTATTATTCATTAATATATTCCCATTTGTATTATGAATAAAAGAAAATATAAAATTTTAAATTAAGAAATGATAATGGGAATAATTTAATCATCGTATAATTATGTAAATTCAAGTGGTATTATATTGAATGGTTAAATCATTAATTATATTAATTTATAAAATGTATATAAATATAAAGTTGGTATAAGTAAGAAAAATCTATGACTTTATTTGTATATTTTTAGATATAAATTTAACAATGAACTTTATTTCAATAAAATATCTCTTGATTTAAAAATATATATATATATTTATTTCAAAATGTTATATATTTTTTTCCTTATAATGAAAATTTTAAATTGTAAGTTCCTATGGTTAGCTCAATTGTTGGAGCCCGTGTTAAAGCACCTTTGTTATTGAAGATGTTAGACACCTAATTCTCAAAATTATAATTTGGGTTAGTGTCTGTTATGGTGAGTAGTTATTGGAGTCCAAGAAAGTTAGGAAATTGAATCAATGGTTTGCACTATATACATCATTCTTTGAGATCATTGTTAATATATATTTGAATTAGATTATAATATTGTGTATTTACACTATCAAAGTAAACGTTTATCTGTTATGTCCATTGAATTGAGCGACTAGTTTTGTGGCCATTGAGTTGAGCAACTAGTTTTGTGCCCAAAAGGAATGTATGTATCGTTGAGGTAGAAGTCTGTGATTGGCCCTTTTGTACAAAAGCAAGTGTTGTAGTAAAACTGTTCACAATGGAAGTGTAGTTAAATATAGTGAAGTTGTTAGAGTGCTGAGGATATTCTCGACAGATGTCATTGCAAAGGAAGATCATGGTTGGTAAATCGAACATGCCTCCTGCTTTTTCTGTACAACAAATTCTAATCCGACATTTATCTTGGTGAAGTGCCCCATCTCATCTTAATGATAAAAAAAAAAAAAAGACTTTGTTGACTTATGCATATTATTTTTATGGAGATTTTATGTTTATCTTTGGGATCAAAGTTCAGGAAGATTGTGGTTGTCTGAAAATTTGTTTGAAAATTTATGGGATGCCCTGGGCTGGCAGCCTTCAGTTTGTTTCCATGGCTTGTGATTTTTTAGTTCTCTAGCTTGCATGTTTGTCTGCGGACACTGTTAATCTACTCACATGTCTTGTGTTTGAATTTGATTCGGGTTTCAACAATAATAACACCCAGAGACTATCAGTTTATTATATGAGTTTCGAAAACAGAGATGTGGATTGGTTGTGGCTTTGTGGACCCAATCTTGTCCACAATCGGTAAATCAATAACATAACATTTTTTGTGCAGTGAAATCAAAACGTTTTTGTGATTGCATTGCCAGTTTTGCAAAGGTCGTTTGTGCTTGGAGTCTTTGTTACTTTGACTGTTTTTGCTGGAAGGTGATGGTGTTGATTCAAAGTTGGGCAGATTTCTTCATTAATTTTGTGAAGGAACGGCCTTTGAGAATTTATGTCTGCAGGAAATATAATGTGGAAGCATTATATTCCATAGTTTGAAATATAATGTTTGCATTACAGTCCTCAGGTAAAACGTGTGGACCTCTTCTGACATGATTAGTTGGTGATTTCTTTAGTGACCTGAAAGGTTATAGAAACAATCGATACATAGTTGAATTGTCAACTCATTATACGTAGTTTATGGACTGTGCTTGATTGGTTTGGATGAAGTAGAGCTCTGGTTGTTGCTAACTTGGAAGTCACATTGTCATTCCAAATTTTTTGTTTCTTAGACAAAGATCTCTAACATTACGGGATTGACACATCGGCTTTATAAATTACTTGGAGAATGGTATTTTGATACAGATGTCCGTTTGAAAATGATATGATTGTCATGTATCACCTGTGAGGCGAGAAGCAAAGTCCACATGATTGGCATCCTTCGCCAGATTAGAGCCACGTTGCATGGGAACCGCCTTGAGACTGGGTGTCGATTATTGTAGAATATTCATCTGATTTGTTGTGGAGTGCTACATTGAAAATCTGTACCCGTGGAGCACTTCTTAGACGTAGAGTTGGGATGAGTTGATTACAGTCATTTAAAAAATAAGAATACATTTTGTATTTTTCATGCGAAAGTAATTTATTTTTTCCAAGTCGTAAAAGTTATTAGAAGTGGGTGGAATAATAAAAAGTTTAGTCACATTAACTAGTGGGTAAAGGAGTATATAAGAGAGAGGCCTTAATCAATAATAAATATGAATTCAAGTATAGTTTGAATTCAAAATCTGAATTGAAAAGTCAAAGTTAAAAGTGTATGATCAATGTTGTTTGTGAAAGATGGGTATATGTTGGTTGAATTTGACATTTGTTTAAATCATTGTAATAGGTGCATTCTCGGTGGTAGTTAACATTTTTTTTTAAAAGTTGATTGCAAACGAAATGGCCAGATTTGAGAATGTATTAGAGTTACTAAACACTTTAATACCATCTATTGTTCATGACATAGTCCAAATTAATAAGAATGTACTCTTTGATATCTGAACATGTTTGTAAAATGCTCAAAGCAAAATGGATTTTTTGGAGTTAGAGTCACATTTACAAAAGGATGAATTACAAGAACGAGTTGTAATTATGAACATGTTTTTGTTCAGAACAATTTGTTTGACCATGAATCAGAGTCCAAGATTGGGCAACAGTTTAAAGTGATAATGGAGTAGTTCAGTGCAACAACAAAGCAAGTGTATGCAAGGGTCATTTGCATACATATATGAAACATGGTATAAGACCTTGAAAAGAAATTATGCATAACAAAACATAACTGGCATGGGATATAATAAGGATGTTTCTCTTCATGTTCCTAATTTTTCCAAACCTACACAGTTTCATAGTGCCGGATTTCTAGATGATGTTGTCCTACAACAAATTGCTAGATGCCAATATTGTGATAAAGTTGGACATGAGAAAGATCATTGTTATGATCTTCACCCTTGTGAACATTGAGGAAAGAAGAATCAACATTCAAACAAATATTTTAAGCATAAGACTACTGCAAGAGAGAAAAAATAATTTTGTTTGGATTGCTTCTTGGGATTGGTCTAAACCCACTGAGAATATTTACATGTCATATCGCACATTATGTTTGAGAGTATTGACCAACCTTGCAATGAAGTGTACTTCATATTCTCACCCTGTATTTGACAAGGGGGGAATAGATGGCCTGCTAAAGGTTTGAAGATTTGTCAAGCAAGCCCGAGTAAGAGATAATTGGAGTTTATTGCTATATTCTAGTGTTCGAGTTCGAAATCCTATGTAGAGTTGTACACAAAGTTGTTTTGATTTATGCTCTCTGAGAATGAGAATGATTGCATGTTTTTGGCATGTTGAGATTTGTGAAGGAGCACTTCCGCCAGAATAGGAAATGTTCTAGGAATTGATTTGATAATTCCAAAGTTGGTTTGTTTGAGGAACTGTTATGATAGTTCCATAGTTGATGGTCATCCTTAAACCATCATTAATTGAGACCTTGAGTTCTCCCATATTTTGTTATTGTTTGTGGTTTTCTCTTAAAAACCACCATCATTAGTTTATGGTCATCCTTGAAAACCAATTTTGAGAGACATTCAACTCTTGGTTGAGATGCATTTTTGAATTTTTAGCTCTCACTATTGGACTTTGATACATCCCTTCGAATTAAGGGGGGAATGTTAGACACCTAATCCTCGAGATTATAGTTTGGGTTAGTGTGTGTTATGATGAGTAGTTATTCGAGTCCAAGAAACTTAGGAAACTAAATCAACAATTTACCTATTGTATTAATATGTACACTATGTACATCATTCTTTGAGATCATTCTTAATATACGTTTCAATTGGTTTCAAATATTGTGTGTTTACGGAGGGGTCACATGTTCAATTCTCTCCACACTCTCAAGTTAGGCTAGGTGGTTGAGCATGTAAACTACATGAAAAAAATTGTATGGAAAATATAATTTTACATTTATAAATTTTGATTTTTTATATTCTTCTTAAAAACTCCACTTTTGTTAATTTTTTCTTTAACATGGTTGGTGAGAAATCAATTTTCCCATCCACTCGAGACACAAATAAAATGCTTAAAGAATATTTCTTTTAATTATGTCATACCATACTAATGCAAATATGTATTCTCTTGTTGTTTTGCCCCATCTACTCAAGACACAAATAAAATGTTTAAGGAAGATTTCTTTTAATTATGACATGCCATTCTAATGAAAATATGTATTCTCTTCTTTTTTTTTAAAGATATTAGTGGTACATAGTTTCTACATGTATTTATAAATATTTGATGAAGTGGTTTAAAATGGAATAGAAACTATGATGGTTGGATTTGATTTCATAGCTCGAGATAAAATAAAAGCAATGTTTATCTATATGTAAAATTACATACAATAAAATACATGCATGCATATATATATATTTTTTCAATCAAAAATAATTTTTATTAGAATTAATAAAATTCTTTGAAATATGTTTAGATTTAATATTGATTCCTTTTTTTAGAAGAAAAAAAGTCTATGCATTTTGCTATTCAAGAGAGAATCAAAGATACATTTCAAATTTATTTGACAAATACATTACAATTCTCATTTGACTTATACATTATAACAATTATATTTGTAGAATACTAGAATTCTACAGAACCTGGTCCATCTAGACCAATTACATAAGATACATTAACATTCTACTACAAAACTGACAGAAAAGGCATTGTCTGTTGCAAAAACCTGAGGCACAATACTTAGATCATTTTTTTTGAAACAACTTAAATGATGGAGCAAGAGATTGTTGGAAATAGACTCGAAAAAAATCCTTTCCATCAACATGAGATCTCATGAATACAAAGAAGTCTTGTAAATCCAAAAGAATATGGACACCATCCCTCCATTCTTGTAAAAAATGTTTCCTGCATTTAACATCATACATTGTTTAGAAAGAGCATCATCCATCAAGTTATATTCACTATAAACATGAAAGAAGTTAATTTGTTGAAAATGTGGCACCAGTTCCCTCGTTTTGGCCTTCAGCAGACACAATCTAAAACTTGAAGACTTGAGTTCCCTTTTAACCATTTGATAATGCACTTGGACTCTCACCCAACATGAAGCTTGTAAATATTAATGTTTTTGCAAAAAAAAGTAGGGCCCATGGAGCAATGAGCTCAATTTTGGAATTGGACCCCTGGCTTATCCCTAATCTAGCTTTTATAATATGATTTTTCTCTATCATAAAAACAAAACCCCCACCACAATGATTCTATTAAAGACATATATGTAAATAAACATAAGTGTTAAAATGGTGAGCAATGCGTCCACGGGTTCTTGGATAGATTGTGACCGGATGCTTTGTTAAGACACTCCTTGATGTGAAGTCACCAGTTCAATTCCCCGCCCCCGTCGCAGTAATATATTGGACATGATGAAGATGTAATCTTGCCAAGCTTACAATATATATATATATATATATATATATATATATATATTATATATATATATAATAACTAATACATAAAACTATTTATTAAATTAATGATCTAAAAACTAAATTTAAAAGATACAGATGAAACCTAAAAACCCTCTCTCATGTATTTTTTAAAATAATATAAATTTTAATAATAACTTTTAATTAATTTAAGTTATGTAATATTTACTATGCATTAATTTAAATATCAAGTTTTTAAATTATTTTCTTACCATATATTAAGCTAAACATTACTAGTGGATATAGATTTTTCAATATTTACTTTTAAATTGATTTCAACATGAAATTGTTGTATTTAATTAAGCATTGATTCTTAAGTTTATTGTTTAGATATATTAATTTCTATATAAAATTATTTTTTCCTTTTTATAATGTATTGATTTTATTGTAGATTTATGATTAATTTTAATATAAAATTATTATATTCTTTCTTATAATGTATTGATTTTAACGTAAACTTATGTTGTTTTTTTCAAATAAATTAATCTCAAATATTTTTTTCTACTTCACAAAATATACACATGGTTTAAAATATTAAACATACTCATGCCTTGTCATAGTAATTATGTAAATAATATTGAAATTGAACTAGGAAAGATAGTGTGAAAAGAAGGAGCATACACAGAGAAAATTGATCACAATTATTCTAAGAAACAAGGCATAAATTAAAGTTGAACAAATTATGTATGATTTTGGAAGTTTAGTAAGAATTGATAATTATGAAAGGATACATAAGATGATATATTTTCTCAAATTGTATATATTACATATATTAAATTGAATTAAAAATTATTGCATTAATTTTAAAAAAACAATTATCAATATTTGACATTTTTATTGCAATATTTTAAATTAAAAATTAAAAATGTGAATGCATTTCCATTTTAATATGATCAATATGAATATATAAGAAAGGAAAAAGGTGTGGCTGAGAAAAGACTAAAAAAACAAATTCAAATTACTAATATATTATATACTTATTTCATTATCTTCAATTATGTATTATATACTTTTTTCATTATCTCACACAATATATAACAAAGGAAAAAGGAGTGGTTGAGAAAAGACTAAAAAGGACAAATTCAAATCACTCATATATTATATATTTATTTCATTATCTTCACTTATATATATATTACACTAAAAAAATCATATCCACCCAAAAAGCTATCCATAATATAAACATAGTGCAAGTAAAATCAAGAAAATGACTAAAAGGATGAGTAGCTTTCGATACTATCAACCAAGAAATAGCATGATACTATCCACCAAGGAATATTATGTGAGATAATGGAATAAGTATATAATATATATTATTATTATGGTTGAAAACTTAGTTTTGAAATTTAACTAATGTAGAGTTATCTCAACTTAATAACTATCCATTTTTAACAAAGAAAAATCTTTGAAATGTACACTTTCTCAGATTTGTAGTTGGGAAGGGCACTCTCTTTTAAACTTTGCATTATTACTATTTTGATGGTTTCAAGCTGCTTGGCTTCTTTTTGAAAAAATCATATATTCCTCTCTTTCCAAGTGGTCCAGACTATAAAACCGGGGCAGAGCCTCCAAAGGGTGTTAACCATATTACAACTAGAATACTTGGTGCGCCAATTCACAATGGAGTCTTGAAAAGAATCCTTGTGTCTGTCTGTTTGTTTGAATATTTCCTTCATCCGATCCCAAAGATTATTGGTCTAGTCACAATCGTTAAGGAGATTGTTTATTGTTTCCTCCTCCTTTTCACAGAGGGGGCATCTGGATGGCCCAATAAAGCCCCTTTTCACCAAATTCTCCTAGGTGAGGATTTTGCGATGCATGAGAAGCCATAGAAAAGACTTTATTTTTTGCCAGAGTGTGTTGTCCCAGACATTAGAGTACTAAGCTACTTTGTCTTCGAGGTCCTTGTGCTCAAGATACATTCTGGCCTCCTTGAGGTTGAAGGTTCCCCCATCTAGTTTTCCCCACCTGAGTTGGTCCTCCTCCTCCTGAGTGTAATGGATCATTCTCTTATCCAAAGTGGAGATTAGGGTGCTGAGGAGGATTATCATGTCATCCTCTAGGGGGGAGGCTCTAAGTTCCAATTCCTCCAGTGCTGGTTCTCGTTGTTGCCAGACCAATATTGATGGACTTTTATCTTTCCTGTTGCTTAAAACCATCTCTTTAGGGTGAGATAATTTGGGTTTTCTAGTTTAGGTAGTTGTTGCCATGCATCCTCCCAAAATAAAGCTTTGTTTCCATTGCGAATTTCCCAAAAGCAGTGATCCTGAATGAGGTTTTTGTTAGCTTTGGCCAAATTCTAAATAGGGGAACCTTCAAGGGCATCTATTATTCTGATAAGATCCTCATTCCTCCAATTCTAGGCATATTTGGCCTTCCACAGTTTTGCCCAAGGTGTATGGGGTTCCTTGATCCAGCACCACCAAAGCTTGGCTCCACAATCTTTGTTGACAGTGTCCGGGTCTTGCAGCCCTAAACCCCCCAGGTTTTTGTGTTTGCATAACTTAGCCTAGGCTACAAGAGCCCTTTTTTGTTTATCCACTTTGCCCGACCAAAGGAAGGCCCTTTGAATATTCCTGATTTTCTGGAGCACCATTTTTGGAGCTGGGAGAATAGAAAGCATATAGTGTGGAATGGCTTGAAGAACCGCCTTAGTCATTACAAGTCTTCCTGCAAAGTTCAAGACTCTATTGGTCCAATAATTTCCCCTATCCTCTAGCCTGGAGAGCAAATGCTCCCAGTGGATTTTCTGCCAAGGCTTGCCAGTAAGAGAAATGCCAAGATATTTAGATGGAAGGTTGCGTCTTTTGAACCCTAGGATATTAGTGAGGTGCCTATGGACTGCCAAGTGCGTATGGAAAAAAAAACTGAGGATTTATCCAGGTTAAGATCCATACCAGATGTTCGGCTGAAAAGGTTCAAAATGGCTTTCAAACCTTGGCCTTCCTTGACTGAAGGGGTACCATGCAGCATGGTGTCATCCATGAATTGCTGATGAGTGGTTGCAGGATAATTATTTAGGGGTTGGAGACCTTTGATGACATTCCTATCCTTAGCCATTTTAATGATGTGACTTAGGCCTTCCATTAAGATAACGAAAAGGAAAGGGGAAATAGGATCACCCTGACGAATGCCTCTGGATGGGAAGAAGGGGTTCGAAGGGGTGCCATTGACCAAGATAGAGAAGCTGGGAGATTTGACCATGGCCAAAATCCATCTGATCCATCGCTAGGCAAAACCAAAAGCTTCCAACACAGCTTCAAGGTAATTCCAATTAACCTTATCATAAGCTTTTAAGAGGTCTAGTTGAATGCTCATTCCAGCCTTTTTTTGAGATTGAAGGGTGTGGATCATTTCCTGTGCCAATAAGACATTGTCCATAATTTGTCGGCCTTCCACATAACCGGATTGCTCTTCTGAGATAAGCAAGGGGAGAATAGGCTTTAACTTGTTGGCCATGACTTTGGAGATGATCTTGTACAACACATTGCAGAGAGCTATTGGTCGAAATTTAGAAGGTGTGCAGGCAACCTCTTCCTTGGGGATGAGGGCAATAAAAGTGGAGTTTAGGGATTTGAGTATGGAGGAGGATCTTCTAGAGTTCTCGACCACCGCCCATATGTCGTGCTTCACAATGTCCCAGCACACTTTGAAGAAGTCAATGGTAAAACCATATGGTCCCGGAGCCTTGCCATTGGCCATGTCTTTGACTGCCTCTTCTACCTCCAGAAGGGTAGTTGGGTGGTCTAATGATCTGTTTTGCTCCTCTGTGATCAGCTTGGGAATAGAGGTTATGATTACATTGATAGCCTCTTGTCTATTGATGTCTAGTTCTGTAGCAATAAGACTGAAGTGGTTCTTGAGGATGGAAGCAGTCTCTTGATGAGATTGAAAGGAGGTCCCCTGTTCATCCGTAAGCTTGGTTATCTTATTGGTGCATCTATAATCCATGGCTGATCGATGGAAAAAGTTGGTGTTTTTCTCCCCTTCTTTCAACCATTGTATAAAGGATTTTTGTCTCCATAATGTCTCTTCCTGGTGACATCTCTCATTCCACTTTTGCAGGAGGTCACGCTCTGTGTTAATGGAGTTCTGGGAGATGTCCCCCTTAATCCAGTTGTTGTGTATTAAAGCCATCTGATCCTCCAGGGCTTGTTTGTCCTAAAAGATGTTGCCAAAAACCTCTTGGTTCCATGTTCGTAGCTTTGCCTTTAGGTGCTTCAATCTGGCTTGGAGCCGAAACATTTTGGTACCTCTAACGTCCAAGTGCTTGTTCCACCATAGTTGGATGTTGGTGGTGAAAGCCGGATGACTGAGCCAGAATTTTTCAAAGCGAAAAGGTCTGTTTCTAGGTGTACCAAAGACAGTTGCATTCAAAGAGATGGGCCAATGATTCATTCCTCGAGATGGAATAATATCAGATTCCACTGTGACTCCCTCAAGGAGAATGGTATCCGAGATCAAAAACTGGTCAAGCCTAGATGCGATAAGCCTGTCCCCTTCTCTCTTATTATTCCAAGTGAATATGCCATTTTTGGGTTGGATGTCCACTAGGTTAGCTGTTTTGATGAAAGAAATGAAGGCCTCAGCATCTCTGTTTAGGGTACAAAACCCTCTCTTCTTTTCCTCCAGAGAGGTAATCATGTTGAAATCGCCGCCATAGATGGCCTTAGCATTAGAGTGTCTTTGTTGCAGTTTGGATAGGTTGTACAACAACTGAAGCTTATCCTCCAGCCTTTGAGGGCTGTAAACATTTGTGAATAAGTAGGTGCCAGCTTCTCCCAGGATCTACATTTCAAGGGAAATGAAAGATCTGGAGGCCTCGGCGTTTAGGAGGAGTAGGGAGTGGGGGTTCCAGAAGATGGATAAGCCCTCTTCCGGACCATTACCTTCTACCTCCGTGTGCTCCATTCTCTTTCCTAGGCTCCTGCCTATCCCTTCCAACTTTAGCCTGGAGCATTTGGTTTCTTGCAGGAAAACAATGTCCGGATTTCCCTTTGTGACTTTCTTTTTCAATAATCTTTGTTTGGTTTCGCTGTTTAGCCCTCTTGCATTCCATGAGAGTATCTTCATATTTAAACAGGTATTATGAGGAGAATGGGAAAGCCTCAAGGGCTTTCATCTTGCCCGAGTTGATGAGCATTTGGTCGAGCTCATGGAGCGCTTCATTGTTTGTTCTTCTACCTCGTTTCTTCTTGTGTTTTGCAGTAGATTGTGTTTGGTGTAGGTTTTGTGCCTTTATGCCTAGTCCTTTTGTCACTCCCAGAACCATTTTCTGCCCTTTCAAGGCTGCATCCTGCCTTGATAGGAAGAGGAAGTTGGCTCTGTCAATCTCTTCCTCTGGAATGTGATCCACTCCTTTTTGTCTCCATTGCTCAACTATGGTATTAAGGTCCATTCCTTCTTTTTCTAGAGTGTCATTTAGGTCCTGATCCTCTGTGCCCACTTCACTTAATGTCATTTCCTCGTCCCCTTCCACGTCTTTCCTCAATCCTAGATCTAGGAGGAAGTCATCAGTCGAGATTGGAATCGGCATTTGGGCGTTCTGATTGGTCGTTTCCGAGGTTTCCTGCTCAGATGCTGGTATTTGGGTATCCTCATTTGCACCAGTTTCCTCTCCAAACACCTCAAATGCGTTCATAGACCCTTTGTTGGTGTTTCCTGTCTTCCGTTGGTTCCTTCTATTGGTTCGGTGTCTGCCCATGGGTCGGATGAAACCATCCTAATTTTTTCTTGAGAGATCTTTAGCCTTCTCTATGGGTCTATTTAGGGGACATTCTCGGATCAGATGGCCATGTTCATGGCATTTTCTGCATCTGAAGGGTACTTGTTCATAGTCTATAGCTTGGAAAAAGACTTCATCTCTATATTCCAACCATAGACCTTCATGAAGAGCACCTGAAACATCCATTTCAACATAGATTCTAGCGCAAGAGGTGTACCTTTTTTGGAGGGTAGCTTCGGAAGCTTGGATGAAGGTGCCTAGTTTGTTGCCGATTTGTTCCAACATCGCCGGTCTCCAGTGGTCGATGGGGAGGGAAAATAGGCGAATCCACACAGGAACATGCTTGAATGTTTCCTGTTCTGGTGCAAAATTTGGTTTCCAAGGTCTCATGTAAAGGGCTGCAGAGGCATAGAAATAAGGGCCTCCATTAAATATGAGGTCTTTGTCTTCAAGGTTTGCAAAGACAACCATGAAAAAACCTTTGGCCCTCAGGTGGAGTTTCACATCTCCTTTCGGCTTCCAAGTTTGCTTGATCCATTGGCATAAGGCTTTTTCTGTGGGCCAAAAGCCCATAAACTTGTAGATCACTGCATGAATGGCCATATGATCCCTATAGGCTTGCAGTTCAGGGTCGGTAATGATAACCCTCAGGCTTTCTGTGGTTTTTGGCTTGCAACGCCCTTAGCCTTTATGTTGTTTGTCTTCAGTGGCCAGTCCTCCTGGATCGGAGCCGTTTAGGGGGGAGGTTTCAGCTGCCTCCACTTCTTTGGTTTTCTTTCCTGCTCCTCGAGATACTTGCTCTTGAGTGGGATCTGGTTTGTCTTTTCCTTCCAGAACTTTGATGCCTTTTGTCTGGTTCAAATGCTGGGTTTCCTTTGTATTGTCATCCAACTTTGTCTTTTTGCTGAGCTCATTTTTTCGTGTAGTGTCTGAACCCGTGATTTGCACTCCATCCAATGGGCTTTTACCTTTGTCCATCATTATCTGTTTGTAGGAAGGGGCCCCATTGGCCCCCGCTTGCTTCATCCGTTGGGCCAGGGCAAGCCCCCGCTGCCTTAGATTAGCGAAAAGGGCACTACCCCCCGCGAGAGTGGGTAACAGTGCACAGACTGTGATCCAAAACCCTAGGTCAGGAGTTGCAGAGCCGCTTCTTGTAGAGGTTATTCGATCCATCACCATTCTCCTCACATATTTGCCCCAGAATAGACTTTCTCTCCATTGTTTTTTTTTTAATTAATATTCTTTTGCATATTACATCAAAAACCCCCCTCTCACACTAAAAAGTTGAAATATCAATAGAATAAAATTTGTTATATATATAAAGTTGATAAAATTGTTTACATGAATATTGAAATATTTTATTTATAAATAATATTATTTTATATATATATATATATGAAATTGAAATTATCTATGAACTATTAAAAAAATTATATCTCTTATTTTTAAATCATTATCCAATATTCGATGTATAATATTATATTCTATATCCTCTTAAGATAATATTTCTATATATGATATATATTTTATTTATAATTTACACTCATGAACTTTGAACATTATCTATGTCCATAATATTAGATAAACATTTTTACAACATTCATAAATATTATCTATCTATTCGAACAAAATAATTAATTAAAACCATAGTAAGAATAATAAATATATACATAGACACACTCTTGTACATGTATCCAGCTCATCATCAATTTAAATTAGAAAAAAATTAAATTACAAATAATAAAAACAAAAAACTAATAATCTCATAACGAAACTTGAAATATCATTTCATTTCATATATACACTCTTATGCACTTAACTTATCCTTTCATTTCATATATACACACTCTTATACACTTAACTTATACAGGCTTCTATACTTTAGGAGTTGTCTATAATGCGACTTTTTGGAGATTCCGGTGATGGAATCCGGTGGAAGAAATGAGGTTAAATCTTGATTTTTAGCAGTTAAAATGGTTTTTAACTGCATATTTGGATTCAGTGCCCTGAAAAACCCCTGGGAGCCATTGATTGTGCAGAAACTAGCTATCAAACTTGGGATTCCAATGAATTGCCGCCGGATTTTGACCGGAAAAATCTGCCGGAAAAACTTTCAAAAAGTCGCATTATAGGCAACTGCTATACTTTATACTCAAATACCGAACTGGCGAGCAAGCCAGCGAAGATTGTTTCGAATTTGACAGATTACAAGTCTAGTAAAAAAAATCGAAGTGCAGACATTTCAGTGCCGTGCCGTGTCCGTCCTAAACTCAATGATAATTGCGTATAGATAAACAGGTGGCGGTTTCGCATAGGCTCTCGACAGAGGATAAAGGTCGGTGGAGAGCCTTCGGCTTAAATGACACCTTCGGCGTAATAAAGACGAGTAATATCACTATCAGACAACGAATTTCTTCAACTCTCTGATCTTGAGACGATGTTTATCCTAGAGCGTAATTACTATTATCCTGTGACACCACAAAATACAATATAAAATTTCAATTTCAATCAGCTAACAGGCTGTACTCCTTAATCGATTATCCCCTCGTTCACATGATCTCTGATATGTTAGTCACAGGATTCTTTCGGCATCCACGAATAATCTCCACCGTTCTCACGAGCATGAGCACCGACGCCAATCGGTGCGCTGCCAAATTGAATGTGGGACTGGAGGCTTACAAGATAAAAATGATAATAGATCAGATGATTGGGGTCTCTGTAATCTCTGGAAAATATGAGCATTTGCAGGTTTATCAAGTGCGTTACAGTGGGGGATGGAGCTGTGGGGAAGACATGCTTGCTCATCTCATATACAAGCAACACATTCCCAACTGTAAGTTATATGCAATCCCAATTATTCCGAGGCCTATGTTTTCAAGGGTAGGTTTTGTGGGTAGGTTTTATTCATTTTTTTCTATGGTGTTTTCTTTGTTTGTGGCCTTGCTAAGCAGGACTACGTACCCACAGTGTTCGATAACTTCAGTGCAAATGTGGTAGTTGATGGTAACAATGTCAATCTCGGCCTCTGGGATACTGCAGGTAAATGCCCTTGTATTCCTCATTTGTATGCATATTGATATAGTAGCTGCAGTATTCAGTTAAGTGTTCAAAATGCAGATTCCTGTAATGTTTTGATGATTCTGATTCTGTCATCTAAATACAAAGTAGAGTTGGGTTTCTCTTCAAAGCTCCTGGAAATGGATTAATAGGCATTTTGCCATTCACAACAAAATAATTAGGTGCCACTCTTAGAGATGGTTTGATGAGCTTTTAGCATTCACTGCTATTCGCCCTTGATGGGGATAGTAATTTGGAAAGTGACCATTTGGAGAATGACTCCTGTCACCAACACTGCACATAAATGTGGTAGGTGCAAACCTACCTAGGGATAGTGAAAATGAGAGTATCTAATAACGATGAAGCAATTTAACACCTGAGCTTTGCTACCTCAACTTTATTATGTATATCCATTGGAATTAAACTCCTAACATCCAGGCTGGGGGTATATTCAAATATTTTTGGTTCAACTCTGTCCTTATGAAATTAAAACTAGGTTAATGGTCCAGATCTTAACTTGGGGAGTTTATTGTTCGTTCAGCTCTGTCCTTATGAAATTAAAACTAGGGTTAATGGTCCAGATCTTTAAAGTTAAGTACATTGGATTCTTTAAAGTTACGTACAATGGATTCTATGTGTGCCATTTAGGTTAGGTCTATAGTATGGTTTTTAAGATGGATTTTTTTAAACAAAGTATGGAATTTTAATGTTAGTGTAGATTTCGCACGGTTTGGTTAGAAATTGGATATTTAATAATTAAATCTAATAATTAAAAATATGTTTTTTCATGAGAGATCATATAAATAAAAATAAGGTATTTACACATCTACATAAAATAACAATCCAACCACTGCATAGAAGGATCTCTTTATTATTATTATTAAATGACATTTGATGTTTGTGCATTGGGATTAAACCCTTAACTAACAAACTCCACCATCTAGTATATAGGATTCTATGGAATTTTGACTCCAAGGATTGAAAGAGTGTTGTTTAGGTTGGGGCCTTTGTTATTTTTTTTGGTTGGACATGGTTCTTGAATGCATTTTATTAACCATGTTATTGAACCTTTGATGCCAATGCAAACCTAACTTTTTAAAGACATACTGAAAATGTAGTTGTCAGAGTTCTGTTTCAACCTTGAACTTCATTAACTCAAAATAAAAAATATAGACTCATGTTGCCCTAGAATGACTCAATAGCACATTTTTCATCTAAAACATTGCAAATAATGAGTTACATATTTGGGCCAACTATGGATCAAACCATCTTTTCTTAAATAGACTCTGTCTTTGTGATGCAGGGCAAGAAGACTACAATAGGTTGAGACCACTGAGTTACAGGGGGACAGACGTGTTCCTCTTGGCGTTTTCCTTGATCAGCAAAGCCAGTTATGAAAATGTTTCCAAGAAGGTCAATTTCGTTAGTCTCAATTCGCTGTTATCTTTCATCGTATTTAAAGCTTAGACATAGTTTCAAGAATGCATGTTATTCGCGCGTGGAAATTTTACATTTTTGTCTCTCTAAATACACTTTTTTGACTCATGTTCCTGGTGTACAGTGGATTCCTGAACTCAAACATTATGTGCCATCTGTGCCCATTGTTCTTGTGGGAACCAAACTAGGTGGGTTAGACTGATTTATTTGTATTATATGTATTAAAGTGTCTAACTTTAGATTCTTTCATTTGGGCTTGCTTTCAGGAGTTTGGACAAGTTCTTCTCATGTAAATTGACATTTGCATTGTCCTAATAGATTTACGAGATGACAAGCAGTTTTTTAGTGATCATCCTGGTGCAGCCGCTATAACAACAGCCCAGGTATGGCAATTCACCCTTCATTGCCGACCTACCTTCAGGTTAATTTTCATTGTGTTGCTAGGATAGAGGCCATTGTAGGTTGAGAACTGAAGATCAAACGAACAAAAAGACGTTGCAGAGAGAGGTTTTTTCATTTGGTATTTACTTGTTTTGGGGTTTATATAATGACATTATCCAAGCAATTTTATCTCAAACCCCTTTTTCTGTTAGGAAACGCTCAGCATAAATGATAACAAATATTCTTGCAGCATAATTGATAGTAAACAGTCAACTGGACTTTCTAAGCAATGCTGCTAGCTGTAATTAGCAGGCAACTTCCTTTTGGGTGCAGGTGTTTAGAAGTCCACTTACTGCATCCAACTTTTGTGATGCTTTCATTTGCAGGGAGAAGAGCTAAAGAACCAGATTGGGGCTGTAGCATATATTGAGTGCAGTTCTAAAACACAGCAGGTATATATCTTGAATGTCCTGAATGGAAGAAATTTGGAATACTGAACTGAATTTTTGGTATCAATCTCTCTTTTCTCAGTGGCTTCCTTTTTATGCATTCAGTTTTTTCCTTCCTAATTATGGAATTCAGTAGATACTAGTGTTTGGAAATTCTCTGAAGATATTTATCTCTTATATATTCTGTTGCCTGTGATTCCTTCCTAATTATAAAATTCAGTAGATACTAGTGTTTGGAAAATCTCTGAAGATATTATCTCTTATATATTTGTTGCCTGTGATCTGCAGAACGTCAAGGCAGTTTTTGATGCTGCAATCAATTCGGTCCTTCAACTACCTAAACCTGTGAAACCTCGAAAGAAAAGGCAAACTTGTTCTGTTCTTTGAGGGGAAGTTGGGGACTTCTTGAAAATATGGTACCTGGAATCTGGCTTAAGATTTCTTGCTTACATGTAATTTGATACATTTTCTTGAATCTTAACACAGTTGCCAATATCTGCAAACACATTCAGCTTCAGTGTTTGCCGTGTAAAAAAAACAGCTGTATCTAGATATCATGGATTTGGAAGTTTATAATATTTTTTAATCATTCGGACAGGTGTTTAACAAAATGTAATGTCAATTCGCTTAACTGCTTGTGTGAGACAATGGTAAATGGATTCACTATATGTTATATCGGGGCTAGGTCTCTGTTGATGCTTTAAGAACGATAACGGAGTATGCATCGATAGCACTTTCAAGGCTAACCTGTTTAATATGCAACGTTGATCATTTTTAACCCGTTCCACCCTGGCTTGTGACACCAGTACTCACAATAGTTGATAATAGGCAGGGCAAGCTATCATTTATATCTCATACTTTGAGGGTGGTAGTAATTATCTAGACTAAGCTACTATTGGATACTTAGTACTGTGGGCCTGCTATCAGCACCTATGGGTACTAATGGAGAGACTATTGTAATTGCACCTACTGATACCCTAGCAACAAATAAATTTTTACTTCACAACAACTACATGTTAAATATGAAGGGCCTCAATCTGATGCACTGAGAGTTGTTGATTTCTTTGGTTTCTACATGCTTTAAAGAGCAAATGCAACACAAAAATCAAGATTCTTTTTAACTGTTAGTTTTCCCTTTTATAAATGTTCTTTGACCAGCAAAAAAAATTGCTGGTAAAGTTGCTCAAAAAGAAGTAGAATGCTTCTGAGAAACAACTAATGATGATTGGCATTGTCAACAACTAAAGTAGTTCGCGTGGCTGTGTGATACATTGAGCAATGGAAGGCTTCTTTTCCAGAGGATTTTGGGGCTTTAAACTCCATTGGTTCACTGAATTTGTTGCTGTTGTATTTAACAAAATATTTTTGTTATGTAAAACAAAAAAAAACCAGATGTGAATGATATCTTGCTGATAATCTCATTACATTGTAATTTTATTTATAAATTCATTACACCGCAACTCATATTGGTGTTATGTGCTTAGGATGTTTTATTATAATATTGCACAAACTCATTGAGATTGCCCCTATGTAATTCATTTTACTTTGCTTCTTCAATGCAGATCAGATGAAAATGTTTTTCCTTCGCATTTCAATTTGAGTGTGGAATTGCCTCCTGTCCTCTTTAAATCAGCGCAATTCATGAACATCTCCCCTTTATTTATATTATTTTGTAGGTTTTTGTTTTCCGATATGCCACAGTTATCAATTTATTGGCTACTTTTCTGCAACAGAGTCCTTCGTGTTCATGTTAAACATTTTTAGAATGAGAACAGACATCTGCCCAAGGTTTGGGTGATACTGGATTTACATGGAACCAACACTATCAGAAGCAATGTTGTGACTGTTTCAAAGATTATGAATTAGAGATTTTTATCAAGGTTAGATTTTAAAGAATCTAGATAGAAAACAAGCAATAATAATTTGTGAATAATGTAATATTAATTAAATTAGTTTGAATTTAAGTTTATATTTGTCAAAAAAGTTGGGAAAATATTCGCAAAGAAGATTTTCTAATTAAATTTATTTTTTAGCTTTCCAAAATAATATATAGGAGAAATATTTTATAATGTTATTTATTTAATTTAAAAAATATTATTATTATATATTATTATTTAGTTTTAAATTGGGTTAAGGTCAAGTAGATAATGGCTTTAAAATTGACTATCTTTCATTAAAAAAAAAAAAATGAAGAAATTAAAAGATTCAGTCAATTTTTACTTGTAAGTTAATTAACTAGAAAAAAAAAAAATGAAAAGATATTTGTTAAAAATATAAATAGATGAGATTAAAAATATTATATTATTGTTATATTTTTTTAATATGTTGTATATGGATTATTGGATTGGTATAACTTCAAAGAATGCACTTGCATGTCATTCATACATAAATATTAAAACTTTTATTTAAATATTACAACTTCTTTTCTATTAATATTTATAACATCTGGTTAAGAGAGTCTTGAAATTTTTTAAATTTTTAGTTGATGATTTTATATCAGGAAATAGATATTCATTTCAATAGTATAATGTATTTTATTAAAATAGACGTTCAATTGTATATTTTTTTGAAGTCATATGTTTTCTCTTAAGCAAATAGGGAGAACACTTATAGACAGAAGTTATTACATTCATTATGTTTGGAATAAATTAAAATATTTGTTTCCACCTCTTAAATATAAAACAATTAGATTAAAAAATTAGAAAAACAAAGCATTTAAATTTGATAAATGCCAAAGATTTTTTTTTCCTTTCTCTCTAAATTCAAATTTTCATGTGGCAAAATTTTGGAACTTGATTTGAACAATGAATATAATGAAATGAATGAAATGGTAAATGGATTATTTAATTGATACTTGGACATTATTCTTCATATGTAACCACAAGCACCAAAATTGCAAGTGTGAGAAAAATAAAATATTGAGCTCCATGAAAAACTCAACACTTTAGTGAATAAAAAAGGAGTGGAGATCCATACTACAAATAAACTTCCTTAAAAAGGGACAAAACCCCTTCATAGATTGTCCCAAATCAAAACCTTACTTTCAGCGACCTAATGTCTTGAAGAAAGTTGTTCAACCTCTATGCTCTATTCTACATACAAATGATTGAATGAAAACGTCTCAAAACTGTGTGCTATCAATTTGGCTTGATCACCCTATTTTTTTTACGTGAATTATAAACAAGTGACAATTTCTTTCATCTATCACATCACTAGATTGAATCTCCAAAAATCTATATGAATCTAAGTCTTTTTTCCATTCTAGCATTGAGTAACAATCTCAAGACCAGTAAGTTTGCATAGCTATTATAACTAACCCGAAGTGTTCTCTTCATCTTGATTACAAAAGATTCAGAAAGGTGAAGAACAAAACCAACACTATTAATACCTTGACTACCTGGGATTGAGCCATCAAAGAATCCCCATTCCTCACCCTATTTACATTCAATTTTGAGACATGTCCTTCATGGTTTTATGACAGTGATAATTTATAACTAGAGCTCTTACTTGGGTTGCAATCTAGAAGGGTGAGATTCCATTTTCTTCACATAATAAGTGGTTCTTGTTATGTATGGCAATGACTATCATTCTTTTAACTCTTTTTTCTCCACCAAGGACTTTAACATTGTTTAGTAAGATCTCCCACCCATGCCTCTTTTATCCTACAAAAAATGACCCGTAGACTACAATTACTTCACATAAGAACTTTTTGTAAAGAGATGTGCTAATAATTCCTCATTTTCTCTATAAAGAATGTAGATATCCCTTCCTTATTTATCTTTCTTTTGCAAATCGTCTCAATTTAACACCTTATTTATTAAAGCTAAGCATGACAATTTTTTTCCTTTTTCTAGCTCATTAAGGCTAACCATGACATTTTTTTTTTCCTTTTTTTGGTTCATTACAGTTTTTTTTTTTTTCTTTGGTTGTGTTGTCTCTTGGTAAAACTATTCTATTATATACAAAATCAGAGTACAATTACAATCAAACTGTCAAAAAGAACCAGTTGCCTGGAGGTAATGGCAGTGTGGAACAACAGCGTTCGCAGTTTAAGAAGACGAACCAGACCATTAGTCTTTCCCACGCAGGGGCTAGAGGAATCAAAAAGACCATTCCCGCGCAGGGGAGTTCAAAAACATTTTGACACAGAGCAGTATCCATCCATGTGTAAAAAACCAAACCCTGAACACAGACAGATGCTCTACAGCATTGACACATTGACACAATAGCTTTGACACAATGACATACCCAAAAAAAAAAACGGAATAGACAAAATCCCTCCCTTACGGGCCACGTAACCTGAGAAGGAGCCGCAGTTATTCTTCAGGAACCTCCTCCACTATCTTACACCAGCCGTATTCCTCCATGTCCTGTGCTTGGACCTCCTCTGCTGCGATCGTGACAGGCTCCATCTTGACGTCCTCCTTATGGCTGGATGGTCTTTCCGTTACCTTCACGGGATCTGCAGAGGGCGTCTCCATAGCTCTCATGGTATCAACTAGTGGTGTCATCTCCCTTTGAGCGTTGGATTCGCCATCTTCTTGGGCCTCCTCAATGAAAAGCACCGAAACATGGGCGTTGATTTGGGGGCGGTTCAGAGAACTATTGAAAGTGAAAATTGTTGAGCCAAAGGAGGGCGAGGAAGAGGACCCAAGAGAGCTGGCTTCCAGAAATTGGCTAAGCCTAAGAAAACTTGCTCCTTCAGCGTGAGGGCAATGGCAGTGTCAATGGCAATGATGGGAGGTCTCCGCATCGATTGAAGGGCACGAGGACCCGCCACGAGTGGAGCCTCGACGGCTGAGCATTCATTGTTGAGGCCAAACCATAATTGCAGAGCTGGACAGAGCCAAATTGAATTTCAGAATACAGAGTGAATCAAACGTAGGCGGTGGAGTGGACCTAACAGACGGGCGAGGATCCTGTAGGAAATTCATATACCAAACAGACGGACAGAGGCCGGGAATGACCTGAGAATTTGGAATTGAGGGAATGGCCTGAGAATACGGACCAGGGCTCAACCCCAACAGCGCCAGAGGCAGCAGAAGAACCCCGAGCCAAGCCTGAATTAACATGGTAAATCCAATGCTGCAGCCATTAATATTGCACATGCCCTTGCCTCAAGGCACTCCCGCCATTAATATGGCATTCATGGGAGCCGAGGAGCCGAGCCCTATTTCGCAGGCGGAGTTGAACAGAGCGTTAATGCTCCTCTGCTGCGGTCTTTTATTCCTGAACCTGCGTCGTTGAGAATGTCCCTTCCCCCATGTGGACACAGCGCTTCTGCGCATGGCGGGCAGGTGGCCATCACTGCTCGCCCGTCCCATCGCTTTAATTTCAGCCTTAAGCACCCGCATCTGGGGTTGGTTCATTAAAGTTAAGCATGGCAAAAAAATTCATTTTTTCTAGTGTATTTACCTTCCACTACCCTTTTCACCACCATTCTTTGTAATATATAGTATTTTCTTTGTTATCTGAAATATATGGTTACAAATATGAATCATTATATTTATATTTTAATGTGTGTCATGATGGTACCTCTTGAAACTATGGTGTGTGTCATGATGATATCTCTTGAAATCGCGGTGTGCTTGATTTTGGATCTTCTATTACTCCACTTTTTGGGATTTCAAGTAATGGTTTTGGAAACACTTCATTTACTTTTGATTAGAGTTCAGATTTTGGAACTTAGTTAACAATTTGAACATTTCACAGTCCAATATTTTTCAATTAACAATTTTAACATTTGGTAGTTAGAAAACTTGTTTTGGTGGATAGTTTGGAGGTAGTATGGGAGGATGTGAAATGAAGAATTTCACATATTAGGGGTAGGAATAATCCCCATGAGAGATCTAATATTCACTGTGTTCATTGTGGTAAGATTGGACATGAGGCAAAGACATGTAGAATCTCATGGGAAAAAATAAAAAACTAGAAAAAACATAAGGCAAGAAAATAAAAATGAGAGATGTTTAGTCACTTGACACTGGTGTAACTTGCCACATAAATTTTTGGAGAGTTTTTTTTTTAGGAATTGAATGACAATGTAAATGGTGCACTAAACTTTGCATATGAGTATAGTCTTAAATTTACAAAAATTGGTGCCATTAGAAACAAATTACCTTGATTCTTGGCTTTTCTTTTGCATAATGTTTTCTATCTTCCTTAGTTGTAGAAGAACTTGGTGTCTTCTAGACTTGTACACATCCAATAACAAGGCCATTCCATTCACATGTTCGATGGAAAAGTTGAAATAAGGACATGTTTTGATAACATGGGCATTACGATAGGATGGGGTGGTGACAAATTGTTGAAGCCAAAAGGAACATCTACTCAGGGAAATAATTCTACATTTCTTTTACACCATGAAGAAGTAACATTGTCTTTTAGTCTCTTGTGGCATGCTAGACTTCGGTACATAAACTAGGATTGCATTCATATATTGAAGAAAATATTTTTTCTAGTTTTCTTACCACTCTAAGGAACTTGAAAAACAATGTGAGGCTTTTATCCTTGGTAACCACAACAATCAATATTTTCATGATTACACTTTGAGAGTGCATAGAAAACTAGAGTTGATACTCTCTGACTTCGTGACACCATGCCTATGACATACACTTTTGTTAGTAGATATATTATGAATTTTATTGATGATTACACTAATATTTGTTGGGTTTATTTGTTGAAAGAGAAATCTCAAGCATTTGAAACATTAAAAAAAAAAAATTCATTTATGGATTGACATTGAAGCTCAATCTCATATTGGTACTTTTCGTATTAATAATGGACATAATTATACTTCTCATGAGTTTGAAATATATCTTTGCCAACATGGGATTAAGCATCAAACCATTGTTCCATACAATTCTCAATAGAATTGTGTAGCAAAAAGAATGAACATGACATTTCTGTACATGGTATGTTCAATGCCATTTTTCAAGAATGTCAAAAAACACTTGAAATTGAAAAGCCCCAAAACAAATTTAACTATGAAGATGGCTGCAAGCTTAGCCAAACTTTGGACTCCCTCATTCATCACCTTGACCACTAATCCCTACCTTCATGATCTTCTCTACCTCTATCTTTCATCACCAATCTTTGCCTATTATCTTTTGCTTCTATTTTTCTAAATCCTCTCCTTCACATTAACCTTAAAATTCTTTTTCTTTTGATTATATTATATTTAAAGTTTCAATTTCCTTAATTTAGGCTCTTTCCAATAATATTTTCCATCATAACTTCCCTACCCTTTTCCTTTTTAATTTATTTTATACTATTAATTTTTTATTACAAGCCATAATTTTCAAATATTATTTCAATTTTGTTTCCTTCCATTCCTAACTATTCCATCATTATGGTTTCAAATCTTTATTATTACATTAGTAACATAATAAACATTTTATCATAATAAAGATTATTCCATAATTTTGTCACCTTTCTAAGCAACTAATTCTCTTATATTTAATATGCGTTATTGTTATATTTTATATTTTTGTTCTTGTTATCTTTATATATTGTTCCTTATACCCTATACCAGAAAATTTATTTTCTTTTTTAATGGCTAACCCATTATTTTACATATATTCTTTACAATCAAAACCTTATTTTCTCTCAAATAGTCAAACAAATCTTTTTTTCTACATATACCTCTCTTCCCTTATCTATTTCATTCATCCAGTTTTCGTTGTCTCTAAGGATGGGTGGAGTGTCCACTCGAAACGTTGGACATTTCAAAGCAAAGCACACAATTCACTCCAAAAAAACTTTCAACAAAATGTCTAGTTGATGTTTTGACTTGATGCAATTCTATGTGCAATATATGTGGAGAAAAGAAATACATTTAATGCTCTTATAAATATGACTAATTATAAAATGAAATATTTTTCATCCCTTTAGTGAGAGATCTTAGGGTCTTTGGTTCCATTCGCTACACCTTAATACCTAAGGAGCAAAGAATCAAAGTTAGTTTGGTGCAAGGGATCGAAAGTGTATCTTCTTGGGGTACTCAAATACCACCAAGGCATGACTTTACAATGAATCAAACAAAAATGTCACTCTTTCTAGAGATGTGGTTTTTCTTGAATCTATTAAGGATGACGAAACTATTAACTGACATCTTGATCATCTGGATATACTCACCCATGTAAAGACATACCATAATTTGATGATGAGATTCCACATCTTTAAGGGTGGGTCCCTATCTTAGATCAATCTATAGAAACTTCTTTTGAAGTACCATCTCCCCATAATGAAGTATATTTGCCACTTCATTACAATAGGAGGTTCGATTGGAAGATTTAGGTGGGTCTACAAGAACAAGTGCAAATCATATGGCTCATTTGACAAGCATAAAGTGAGGCTTATGGTGAAATAATTTGTAGTTAAAAAAGGCAGAGACTATGAGAAGACTTAAGCCCCAAAAGTAAAATGGGCTACCATTCATGCATTGTTGGCTTTGACTACATAGAATAGGTGGGTGATTCATCACATGGATATCAAGACAACTTTCTTGAATTGAGACTTGAAAGATAATGTCTACATTCTCAACCAAAAGGATTTGTTGTGAAGGGTCAAGAATAAAAAGGTATGCAAGCTCATGAAGTCTTTGTTTGTCCTAAAGAAAGCACCTCACATGTGGTATGACAAGTCAATTGAGAATCTTTTAAAGATATATTTTAATCATTTTACTTTTGTTGATGAAACTTTGTTTGTTAAGAAAGTTGGAAAAAAAATTGTATATCTTGCAATATATGTAGATGATGTTTTGATAATAGGGAATAATGAAGCATATGTTGCATTCATAAAGAAACAATTGAAGAATGGTTTTGAGATGACAAACATGGGACATCTCCACTGCTACTTGGGACATCTTCATTTACAAAAATAGGTATATTTGGAGAATTGTTGAACAAATTTGGCTTGGGGGATTATAATTCTCTCTCTACTCCAATGAAACAAAATATGAAGCTTATATAAAAAAAAGGGAATGAATTTCAGGATGCAACTAAATATAGACAAATTGTGGGGACTATATTAATACATTGATATAGTCACAACTCTAAAGGAAACTTTGTTTTCCTTAGTTTCACCACATGAAGACTCTTCGAGAAAGAGAAAGAAGATGCATGATGCAATTCATGCACATTCATTGAACACAAAACTGTCACTACTAACAATAAATAACTTGTTGGATCAAAATTGGAAAAAATAGCAAAAATAGGAGAACGTAATTTTTTAAGACAAAATGCTTCATATTTCCATTCATATTTAAAAAAATATCACCAAAATTCATTAAAAAATATGAATCATGAAACAACCATCAATCACAAACTATAATTATAAGGTGAAAAATTCATCCCATTAAACTAATGAAATAAACTCTTGGCATGCAAATCAGACATTTATCTCTCTCTCTCTCTCTCTCTCTCTCTCTCTCTCTCTCTCACACACACACACACACACACACATATGCCTTAAAATCCCTTACTACACTTGAAAAAATAAAAGATAAAATAAAGTTCATATGTATGCGGTAATAGTTTCACACTCAGAGGGCTTCTACTTAAAAAAGGTCCTTCTTCTGGGGAGAAATGGGATGTCGATGAGAAGAATCATTCTCAAAGCCTCATGACATGCAAAGAGACGCGGGGAAATGAACCACCACAACAATTCAACCCTCCCATCGCAACAGGTATCAACTAGAAATTGCCCCAAAAGGTGTAAAGAGAGGCCAATAGGATTGTTAAATTGGAAAAGTTATATTTTGGTTTGAAAAAATAGTTGTTGTATTAGATTTAGGTTGTTTAATGTGTTTATGTTAACTTGGTAATACACAATTAAAACAATATTTGAAATACTGAGATGATGAAAGTCCCATAGGTTGCCTATACATATCAAACAGGCGGAGGTGTCATATGCACACTTTTCTTAGCAATGAGAAATGAGATCTTCTTGTCACCTACAATATAAGATGTGGAAACTATTCAGAGGATGGTTCTTATATTTCTAGCAATAGAAACTTTTATAAATCTACATCTTCTAATGGACCCACAGATGCATGGAGCTTTTGTATGAACTCTCTAGTATGGTACTCACCTAATGTTTTACAATACCAACAAAATAATTTGTCACTTCAAAGATAAGTGGAACATATTTTCACTCATAAGAAAAGACACCCTTATTGTTTACAATTATTGATAGGTAACATTGATGGGCATCATTTGGAAATCATTTACCTAGGTTTTGTCTTTTCATCATTATTTAATAGTAAACCAAAAAACATAGACCATGACCCAAAAACAAATTAAATATTTTTAGTATTCAACAACAAAAAAAAACCACAACCCATTTTTTTTAATCCAAATTAAATACTTTTGAAAAAACTTTACGACAAATCAAAGAGTGTTTTTTTATTGGAGTTGGGATTTGAAAAACATTTAGCAATGCATAGAGCTTTTGTATGAACTCTCTAGTATGGTATTCACCTAATTTTTTACACTACCAACAAAACAATTTTCCACTTCAAAGGTAAGTGGAACATATTTCCACTCATAAGAAAAAACACCCTTAATGTTTACAATTATGGAAAGACAACACTGATGGGCGTCATTTGGAAATCATTCACCTAGGTTTTATCTTTTCATCATTATTTAAAAGTAAACCAAAAAAACATATCCCATGACCAAAAAAAAAAAAATCAAATTAAATATTTTTAGTATTCAACAAAAAAAAAAACCCCATAGAACATTTTCTTTAACCCAAATTAAATACTTTTGAAAAATCCTTACCACAAATCAAAGAGTGTTTTTAATTGGAGTTCGATTTGAAAAATATTTAATTTATTAGAAATATAAATTAATAGTATAATAATAATTTTTACAATTTAATTAAAACCCAAAACAAAATTAGTATCTCATTACAAACTAATTTTCCTTTCCAATTTTTAAGCAATACAATAAAATATTAAGTATTTAATGATCATATATATATATATAACTTTTTAACACTACCTTACATAACTTATATGTAAGTTATACTTTGTATATAACTTTTATATATACAATTATACATAAGTTATATTTTTTTATATGGGGAAAAGAAAAAACAATACTCTTTGTTTGTTGTAGTACAAGATGTGTCACTCATTGAAGTCCATTCATTTCCATCCATAAATATAAGTCATGTGATTTCAATATCATATGACGATGTGTTTTGCAATTCAAACAAAGATTATTCTATTTTATTTGTATAATAATTAAAACTTCTTAATTTTTTAATAAAAACTAATAAATTACAAATATAACAAATTCTCATCTTCCTAGAAATACATTTTCCTTGCAGGAATTTACAGGGTAAGCTCCTTCGATAGAACACCAAGGGGCACTGCTTACAAACAGATCACAGATCAATACACCAGTATTCTTGATGTGGTTAAAACCCTCAAAGATGGAGACATCCCACGACCTGAGCCAATGTGGCCATTTCAGGCAATTTATTAATGTAAAAGAAAGAAAATTTGCATAAGCTTTTCTCATGAATGGTAAACTTACAAATGACCCTCCATGCTCTTTAAATAGATATCATGGACCAATCGGGTGTTAAGCCATGGATCAAGTGTCGGTAATACCGAGGAGAGAATGAACCGTCAGATCACTTCATCTCTAGAACATATCTTGACCATCAAATTGTAAGTTACAAAAGTACAAAGTAAAGAAACACACTTTACCTAAATCTACACTAGACCAAGTTATACTTAACTATTTGCTATGTGTCAGAATATCCTAACACACCCCCTTAAGAAAATCTTGGGATTGGATTGAAGGATGTACAAATATGACATAACAGGAGGAGGGAGGCATTAGAACCTATCCCCCCTTAGTGACAATCTCCTAAACTACAACCATAAATCAAAGTTTAGTAAACTTCGCCTATGTGAGAGCCTTTGTAAAGATGTCTGCAACTTGATCATTAGTTGAACAATATTGCACTTCAAGAACATGGTCTTGAATGAACTTTCTAATGAAGTTCATGTGTAGTTCAATGTGTTTGTTGCGTTGATGTTGGACTGGATCTTTTCGTAGTTGAATGGCACTTTGATTATCACACCAAAGTGTAGTCGGATGCTGTTGCTGAAAGCCAAACTCTGACATGATTTGACGAAGCCACATGGCTTCCTTACTAGCTTCTATTGTGCCACAATACTCTGCTTTTGCTAAAGAAAGAGAAATGGCACTTTGTTTCTTGCAAGCCCATGTAATAGGTCCAGAACCAAGAGTGAAGACATAACCTGCAATAGACTTTCAATCATTAGGGTCACCAGCCCAATCGGAATCAGTTAAGCCAACCAATAGAGGAGATGCTTCTACATTGTAATGAATCCCAAACTGAACTATACCTTGAACATAATGAAGTATTCTTCTAGCTTATTTCCAATGACTTTCATGTGGGTTTTGCATAAACCTAACAATAAGGCCAACAAAAAAAGAAAGGTCAGGACGGGTATGGGTCAGATACAAAAGTTTTCCTACAAGTTGACAGTATAAGGTAGCATCAACTTCAAGGGAAGTACAAGTGACTGAAAGTTTGGCTTCAGATTGAAAGGGATAAGGAGTTGGCTTATAGTCTTCCATGTGAAAGTGGCATAGAATATCACAAACATACTTGGACTGGGAAAGGGAAATACCTTCTTTGGATTGCAAGACTTGAAGACCAAGAAAATAATGCAAGTGTCCTAAGTCCGTCATTTCAAACTTCTTTTTAAGGTTGTACTTCACATGATTTATAAGGTTGGGATCACTACTAGTAAGGATAAGATCATCAACATAAAGAACAAGAAAGATAAGAGACTTACCCACTTTCTTGGTGTAGACAATATTGTCAAAATGACACCTAGAAAAACCAGTATCTAAAAGAAAGTTATCCATTTTGGCATACCAATCCCGAGGGGCTTGCTTGAGACCATTAAGGGATTTCTTAAGCTGACATACAAGGCTGAAGTCTTCTTGTATAAATCCAAGAGGTTGTTCCATATATATTTCTTCATGCAAGTCCCCATGTAAGAAGGCGGATTTAACATCCATCTGATGGACTTCCCATTTGAAAGAGGCAACAAGGGAAATAACAAGGTGGATAGAGTTCATTTTGGCAATAGGGCAGAAGGTTTATGTATAGTCAATTCCTTCAAATTGTGAAAAACCCTTAGCAACAAGATGAGCTTTATGTTTATCAACTTTTCCATCTGGTCCAAACTTGGCTCTGTAAACCCATTTGCATCTAACAAATTTTTGTCCCTTTGGAAGAGGAACAAGGTCCCATGTATCATTTGCCAAAAGTGAATGATATTCTTCATTCATAGCTGCGTCCAAATCTAGATGGCCCGAAGCTTCTGCAAATGTGTCAGGATCATAATTCTCTGAAGCTTGAGCCAGTAAATAAGAGGCTCTACCAAACTGAGAACATGTGCGACGCTGATCTGTAGGATCACCTGCAAGAGCACTTGCTGCATCCCTAGTAGCGCGAACCCATTTTGGAAGCTGAGGAGCTGAAGGAGGATCCGGAGAAGGTGGTGGAGGATTATCATCCTCACTGTCATCACCTGAAGAAGAAATATTTTTAGAAGTAGAAGGGATAGAGAGAGGTGGCACATCCGCCAAACTAGGCTCGTAGGCCGATATATTTTCAACAAA
>APFE030154335.1:0-18879 GCA_000404065.3 Pinus taeda | reverse complement strand
TCGTGTATTAGAATCCGTCAAAAGTATGCAACATGGGTACTCCTTGGATGAGTTAAATTTTGAATCTAACGAGTACTCATGTATTTCTTATTTTTCGTGTAGCAGGGTCCATCGAAAGTATGCAACATGGGTACTCCATATATTAGGAATCAAATTCTACATCCAACGAGTGTTTCCGCTCGAAATTTGAGTAAATTTGTAGGAAGATAAATTGAAAATATGAGTTGAATTTTTATTTTTTTTCTTTTTACCCTCTAAAAGTTGATGATGTAATATAATCTTATTTTATTATTTCCACTATTATTTTATAATTTCCTTAGGAGGCCCACTTTAGACCTCAAAATTCCCCTAATGACGCCATTTTGTTGTGGAGTATATGGAACAATATGTTGCAATTGAATTCCACGCTCAGTGCAAAAGTTGATGAATTTGTTGTTAACATATTCTCCGCCATTATCAGATCTTAGCTTAAGAATCTGATGTCCAAATTGTTTCTCAACAAAGGCCTTAAAGGCCAAGAACATGTTAAATACTTCATTGTTGAGTTTTAAGAAGTATACCCAAGTGCGTCTGGAGAAATCATTAATGAAAGTTAAGAAATACTTGTAGCCAGAGAATGAAACAACTAGAAGTGGACCACATAAATCACTATGCACAAGCTGTAAAGGGGCTAAGGCGTGTCAAGAGGCACGTTTTTCAAAACTATCCCGATGATGTTTTTCGAGTACACATCCAGAACAAACACCATCTTTGCAAGATACCATAGGAAGACCTGTCGCCATATTTTCTTTACATAGATTTTGAAGGGAGCAATAGTTTAAGTGACCAAATCGCTCATGCCAAAGTTTGCTCACTTCATCATTATGAACAACAAATACCGAGGGAAGAGTTGATGACCCAAAGTTGTTAAAATTATACAACCTTGTAGAATCATCAGCAATGCCAATAGCTAAAATCTATCTAGGATCTCTTAGGTCCTTAATTACAACATCATGAGGTGAAAATTCAAGATTTTACCTTCACCTGAATGAGTTATCGGATATATAGATAGAAGGTTGCAGGATAAGGTAGGAACACATAATACATCATTAAATTGACCATTGTCTAGATGAATAGATCTAGTCCCTACAACACTAAGAGATCTATTATCACCAACATATATATTTTTGGTGTTACAATCATTTAAAGAAGAAAACATGACTTTGTTTTTGGCCATGTGATAAGAAGCTCCAGAATCAATGAGCCACTCATAAGAATGAGAAGAAGTAGATACATTTAGTGCATAATCAGACCAAGATGCTTGAAAATCATATGCAAAAAGTGTTATTCTTGAAGATGAATTTGAAGTTGAAGAGTGCTCCAAATGGATGTTATGCTTCTTCATTGTTGCTTCCAAGGTTTCCATATTCTTAAAGAATTTGGATTCTAAGTGGTCATCTCGACTACAAAAGTTGCAATGTCTATCAATCTTATTCCCTTTGTTTTTATTTGCCTTATCATTTTATTGAATTGATTTTTCATTTTGGGACTGAAATTGCTTAGGACCCTTGTTTAGTTTAGGACCATTCTTTTTAGGATAATGCTTCTTAGGATTCTTTGAATTTGGTTTCTGCTGGGTTGCTAAGGATTTCTTAGAAGAGTTTCCAGTATTAAGAAGACCAAGATGCAAGAGTTTTTCTTGCTCTCTTATTAAAGAATCATAAAAGACATCAAAAGAGGGGGACTTGTAGGCTTGTCCTTGAGAAATAAAGACTTCTCTAGTATAATGGAAGGTGGAAACAAACACAGAGTAGGCTAGTCCTAACTTCGTAATAATGGAATAGATAAGCCTACCATCTTCTTTCTTAACCTTAACACCTTCCAAGAGAAGCCTAAGGGTCTTGAAATTTGACAAAAAATCTTAATTGGAAGAAAAATTATTGGGGTCCAACATAAGCAACTCATTTTCGATTTGATAGGCTCTAATTTCATTTTTAATTCCAAAAAAATTATTGAACTGTTTCATTGCTTCATGAGGGGTATCAAGTTCTGCGATATGGAATCTAAGGTCTAGATAAATAGATATCCCTATCAACCCAGATGCTTGATCTTGTTTATTTTCCCATTTGACTTGCTTATCTTCATCTTTAGGTTTAGACTCTTGGCTTGAGGCTATTCTATAAAGACCTTTACTTCTAAGTAAATCCACAATGTAGGACAACCATTGGAAGTAGTTGGTGTTGTCATGAATAACTTGGCATGGACTTTCCATTTTAATAAAAACTGAAGTTGTAGACGCTGAAACTAAGTGTTCCAATGGAAATATCTCGAAAAATTAGGCCAATTAAAAAAACGGCTCTGAAAACGGCTTCTGGATGAAGAAGTTATGACTTTTTGAAGAAAAGTTGTTGAAGATGCCGATGAAGTACATGAATGTTCGGAAGTGAATGATAATGTTATATTTAAAAAAAAAAATCCTTCCATTTCCAAACTTAATTTAATTAGCTCACTTTTTAAAAAAGATTACTCTATGCGACCCACTTTTATAAATAAGTGAAAGTAACTTTTACAATGATACTTTATGAGCTATCCACTAAATTGTAACTTAAATAAAAGATAAAGTGACTTTAGAATTATAAGTGACCCATTTTTTATAATGGGTGAGAACAATTTTATATAAAGTAACTTTAAAACATAAGTTACATGTGTTTTTTGAGAAAGTAACTCAACAAAAAGAAAAAACTTGAACCCAAGACCTCTATTCTCATAAAGTAACTTTGGACCAAGTGAGCTAGTTTAAAGCATTAGTAGTTTTTGGAAAAGAGGGAGTTTTTTTTTTTACTCACTGAAGTTTTGGGGTGTGGGCTTACTTGAAAAATCCCTTTTTGCCTACAAAAAAAACACACACACACACACAACCCAAAACGAACACGCAAAAAAGACAAGCCTTACGACTTAAAGTTAGATTTCGCCTGAAACTAAATATTTTCCTCAATTTTCTGATTTTCCGAGATCACACTAAGGTGCGGTGGAAAATAGCATATGCATGAGAAAAATCCTTCTTTTCTGTTTTTGATTTTCCCAGATCGCACATAGTCGCGGGGCTAAGAGCATACACAAAAATGAAAGGTATAGATCTGGTAATAAAACAAAGAGATAAGTAAACTGAAATAAATAGAGAGATAAATAACTAAAACTACAAATAAAGACTGTATACCTCCAGATCTTAAAAATGGCATAGCTAGGGCTACCATAAACTTTTTCGTGTGAAACGAAAGGGGTTCCTCACTGGAACATATGCTCCTAACACAATAGAGCAGTCCTCTCGGTCTGAAAGCGATTAGAAACAATAGATCTAGGAAACAACAGTCGGATGCAGTTGTACCAGCTTCAGATTTGGATCACCAACAGATGCGGCCCTCAAATAACTCTGATACCGTGTAGGAATTTATAGGGTAAGTTCCTTAGATAGAACACCAAGGGACACCACTCACAAACAGATCACAAATCAGTACATTAGTATTCTTGACATGGTTAAAACCCTCAAAGAGGGAAATAGTCCACAGCTTGAACCAACGCGGCCACTTTAGGCAATTTATTAATGTAAAAGAAAGAAAATTTACATAAGTTTCTCTCATGAATGGTCACCTTAAAAATGACCCCCCATGCTCTTTAAATAGAGATCATGGACCAATCAAGTGTTAAGCTACAGATCAAGTGTCGGTGATACCGAGGAGAGAATGAACCATCAGGTCACTTCATGTCTAGAACATATCGTGACCGTCGGATTCTCGAAATATCCTAACGCTCCTATCAAAAGTGCATGTTTCACTTCCCTATTAATTTATATATAAAATAATTAAAACCTTTTCATTTTTTATAATATGTTTTTAATGAAAACTAATAAACTACAATTATAACACAAATTCTCATATTTCTGAAATACAAATCTCCTATTAAAATTGCATGTTTCACTTTCCTATTAGTTTTTAATGTTTTATTTATTTTTATTTTTAAGAAATAAATTCTAAAAGCCTAGATAGTTGGATTTTAAAATTTTCCAATCTAATAAAATAATCCCACGTTTATATTTTAATTTTTATCTCATTTTTTAAAATATATTTACTATGCCTTTAATTTACAAATTAAACCTGTGTTTATGTTTGGCGCATAATGATTATTGATTTCACATAGATGACAATTGTTAACCGAGCTATAGTAGTTTGCTTCACTAGTGTATAACTTTTAACTAGCTGATCGTTTAATGGGTGTCATCTTGTTCTCTTGCTATGACAACTCTTAGAGGGTGAAATGTATGTTAAAGTATCTTTTTGCAGGGTTCGATATGTATGTATCCACACAACATTGACATCGACGTTGTAGGTCAGCTTGTTTTCCATCCCAATGCCTGGTGGATTAGGATTTCAAATCTAGAAAATAAGTGTTTGGTAGAACAATACAGTTGTAATAATATACATATGCATGGCCACCAAGTGTCCAATAAAAGTATTCTCTAGTGAACACATACATATTCCAGAGGAATAAGATATAAGTTAAATGCAATAATCATTCACTCAATGTCTTTGCCACTATGCAAGTACCTCTTTTCCATTTATTCATTATTTCCAATCCATTGCTTCTTCTCAGGATGACAATGATAAGGCTATAAGGCTATCAACGTGATGGCATCCATCTTGCAACCACTTACAATTGTGTGGGTATTTGGTGTGGTGATCAAGAAATAGGTTATATCATTGCCAACAAACATAGAAGTCAGAAAATTCTTCCAGGGTTTTATAACTTCAAGCCTTCAGAGCTCAAGAGGATGGGAAAAGAGGGAACTTACACTAAATACCTGCACAAACATAAAGAGAAACAACATCGCGACTGCCAGACAATTCAAAATTGGAGAGATGCTCTTTCTCATGTTGCCAATATTAGCAGCTTGGAGCTGGAGGTGTTTAATGGGTGAATATATCCTATTGTTAGCTCAAACCCTAACCCTATATGTTGCTAATTTATTGGAATACAAACCATAGATTTTTCTTTAAAATTCCTCATATGTTATAAATCCATTATATGATGAGTGTGATGTTGTGTTATCTATTTGTCTTGATGAATATTTATTTCCAAAAATGTGATATCTATTTGTCGTGATGAATATTTCTTTCCAATTGTAGGTATCTCCTATATTTACTCACCAAAAATTACTCCAATTCACCTTTTTCTAATATACTACAAGGGCGATACCAAGAGCTTATGTCTGAAGATATCATCATCTTCCTATCTATCTGAAGATACCAAGAGTTTCCATCTAATGATACAGTCGCATCTAATGTAAAGAATAATTGCTTGAGTAGAATACCTCATTAAAACTAGTAGATGATAGATAATATCCTTGGGAAACTTATCAAAATGCGGAAGCATCTGGCTCGAACATTGATTGATATAGTTTGCAACTATAGTTGCCATAAATAGGTGTTTAAGGAAGACTTTGGCTCGAACATTGAATGATCTAGCACTGGCGCTGGTAAGGACAAAGTTGTACAAAGTAAGCGTAGGCTACTTCTTCACTAATTTAAACATAGAGGAGGCTCCTTCTTCACTAATTTAAAAATGGAGCTACAAGAAAGAAGCAACCCCAAAGAAATAAAGAAGTGATCGAACTTCGTATGTCTATAACTCAAAAACAATGAAGTCAATATATAACCTTCACATTAAGTGTATATCAATATGTGTGTGAGTATCCATGTTGGATTCTCTTACCTGTTTCTCTTCCAAAGCAAGACAAAACCCAACGAAGTCATTTAGTCGAAACCCAATGAAGTCCCTAGGCATATTAAATGACATGTACTCGGTCGTCCACTGTTAAAAATAGCAACAAGAAATTCCAATTTAATTTGTCCTTGAATTAAAAATTACATTCTCATAGCAACTTGTATTAGTTAATTAAGTTAAATTGACTTAATTGACTTAGGAAATCCAAGTTGGAAGTCTATATAGAGTCATGTAGAGTGATCCCTAAATTTTAGGGGCTCAGGTTGAGATTTTTTGAGTTGTAATCAAATAACTCAGTATAATCGAGTTATAGTGTTGGGTGTGGAGCCTGATTATCTTTTTTATTTAGAGGTATCACCACATTGGACCCCAGTTTGTAATGTGGCGGAAACATCACCCGTAAAATGTACACTGCCAGGGGGGTCCAGGGGGATCAGGGGCAATGCCCCTGAAGCTAAAAATAGATGTAAAATTGCCTTGTAAAATGTTGTAATTTCGTAGTCAATCTGGGTTGTTCATTGGGCGGCGATCTGATAGTGGAAGTTATGTTTCATTTAGGGTTTTTTGCCCTAAAGTCAATCCCTCGCTATTTATGATGGAATTGTATTGAGTCTATGTAGATCTATATTCTGAGTGAGAAAGAAAGAGAATATTGTGTGAGAGAAAAGAGGGAATTACAACGGATCTGTTGTAGGTTGTATCTCTTCATTTTGCTAGATAATATAGAAAGAAGGATTAACTATTTCTCCGTGGATGTAGCCTAAATTGGGTGAACCACATATATCTGTGTCTCTCTTGTTTTATGTGTTTTCTATGTTTATATTTCTGCAATATATTTTATGTGTTCCATTGCTCGGTAATATATAATTTCTAACATATATTCCATTAAACTTGTTCTAACTGTTGGAGGAACTAGTAGAAGATCTAGTAGTGGGGACTAACACCAGTGCATCCTCAGTGCCATGCCAGTTAACTAAAGATTCAATCATAAATAACTCATGCATGTCAATTTAGAGGAAGACCTAATTGATATTAGATTTAAGGGACAATGTACTATCACTTGCATAATTTTCGGAGTTGTATAGATGGTGCATGCAATCAGTTGAGGGCCTATGGATGGATTGTGCAGTAACGAAGAGTGGATTTCCCAATTAAATATGGGCTAATTCTCTCTGGAATTGCGTAAGGAATTAGGGGCTTGGCAAGAAGCATAATTGACTACGTGTTGCCTTGAGCTGGTTTGTGAAGTAGAGAGATAGATTGTACTTGTGCAGGAATTGTTTGGGTTGAACAAACATTTTATTTTCTTCTAAGATATTATGGTTAATGCAATATGGATAGTCGAGGTTTTTAGCAATTGATTTCCCTAGAGAAATATTGTGTTATGTGTGATTGATATTCTTTATTTTCTGCTTATTGTTTTCATTGATCAATTTTGGTTTTCGCTGAAGAGTAGGGTAGATTCTTGTCTTGTGTTTTAGAATATCACATAAGTTGTTGAATCTACAGTAAAAATATACATCTACTCTATAAATGGATTTTAACGAAAGAGGTAACACGTGGAATTTGATGATACATTCTCTAAAAATAACGAAGGGTGCAAGAGGAATGTTGCATAGATGTCACAAGAGGAATGTTGCACAGATGTCACAAGAGGAATGTTACACAAATTTCACACTTGGATGGAAAATGTAGATGAAAATATGAGGTGAATTGATTCAAAAGAAAGGCATATTGGCCTAATAAAATGGACATCAATTGAGTGGGGCGAAGCAAGGAAGAAACAAGTGCAAGCTAGTTCAAAACCAAAACCGAAACAAGTAGCTCCTTCATCATCGGGGCAATGCTCTCCTTCACCAGTTCGTCCAAGGAGGGAAAGGCCAATGGAACTTGATATGAAGGACAAGAAAAAAAATAAACCAGAGAAATTCATAACTTCTGAAACTTCTGGAAACCCTAAGAAAGTCATAATATATTATGTGTATTTCTCCAATCTCTAGGATGAAAGGGAAACCAAACTCAAAGCTAGACAACCCCAAGAAGAGTTTTTCATCCCCTCACAAATGTCCTCGAGCCCTGGGATAGCTAAAACTAGAGGACCTGAAAAATGCACAATTGGAGTAGGGGTTAGGGCCTCTAAATCACTAGATGACACCCTATCAAATTATTAAATTTGATTTCTAAATACCTAGTAGGCCCAAAATCCGAGGGAAGGTGATCTTTAGATCTAACTTCCAAATACGAATGGATGCAATCCTTTCTAATTCTTAGTTTTTTTCTGCTAAACTAGTAAGACAACACCAATAGATTGAGAAAACCATTATTGGTGCTCTATTAAGCTGCTAGGTGAAGTAAGGTAGCCATTTCAGCCACTTCAATACTTCATCAGTCCATTATCCCTTTTGTATGTGCTCCATCAACAAGTGAAACAGTGAGATGTCAAAATATGGATGGTTGAAAATTGGAATTTTTGTCACTACTTTGTTGTGAATAAGCTTGCATATATGTCAATCAAAAACATCTTCTATTATGTAAACTGTTGACATGAAATGATACATGATTTTTTGATCCACCCTTGCATTTGGCTATGTTAATCAAACCACAAATTATTTCCTTGTTTTTCTTCCAACTCTATCTTGAGGATTGATCTAGTATACTAATAATTTATCCCAAGTAGATATGAAACTATGTTGTTGTATAAGTATATATTTTGTTATGAAAAACTCATAAAAGAAGTGCGTTGAAGACTAAAATTGAAACCAAGGATATATCATAGTGCCCTAGGTATCCTCAAGGTTTTTCATAGGTTTCCACAAAGATCTGTAAAAGAGGAGACCATTTATTATCTCAACATTCTTGCTCAAATTTTATGAAATCTATTCCATATAAACCTATCTTCACATATTTGAACTGTTTCCCTAAGGAAAGATTGGTCTGTGGAAACAATGTCATCAATTACATGTTTGAATGAGTGTTTCTGTCCAATATCTAAATTGTCAACATCATTTTGGTCTTGGTGTATAAATCCACTTGTATTTGATTTAGATATAGCTAACACCTCTGCGCCTCTACATGACTAAACATAAACATGAGGGCCACCATAATGGGTGGTTGTTTTTACCTCCACAACATTTTCCATTAGATGCTTATGCCACTAGTCAATCAATGTTGCTTTATTAATGTGATACTACATGATGACCTAATCAAATATATGCACCTAGGTGAAAATACAAGAGAAAGCCCTTTCTCTCATTGTTTTTTTTTCTCCATCCAGGCACATGTGGTTAGGAAAACTAAAGAAAACATCATCCCCTCTGATTTCTCTAAAAATAGGGGCCATTGGTTTCTCAGGGTAGTGATTCATCATGGAATTAGATTCTTTCATATGCATCAAATTAGTCATAATGTTATCACCCTCATAGCAGAGATTAGAACTCACATATCAATGGCATGGATTTTATAGGTTTGAAAGCTAGAAAGTGTCATTGGTGAAACAAGAGGAGACCTCTATTTCAATATGCCTACTAATTGAGGTTGTTACTTGATCGATTTCTCCATCTTTTATATCCTAGAGATCTCTGTCAACAACATTCCTCCACAATACATTTTCCATTGGATGCTTATGCCACCAACCATCGATGTTGCTTTATTAATGTGATAATACATGTTGAGCTGATCGAATATATGCACCTAGGTGAAAATACAAGAGCAAGCCCTTTCTCTCATCTTTGCTTTTCTACATCCAGCCACATGTGGTCAGGAAAGCTATTGCAAAAATCATCCCCTCTGATTTCTCTAAAACCAGGGGCCATTTGTTTCTCAGGGTAGTGATTCATCATGGAATTAGATCCATTCATATGCATCCAATTAGTCATAATGCTATCACCCAGATCACAAAGATTAGAAGTCACAGATCAAGGGCATGGATTTTTTAGGTTTGAAAGCTGGAAAGTGTTATTGGTGAAACAAGAGGAGACCTTTGTTTCAATATGCATATTGATTGAGGTTATTACCTGATCAATCTCTCCATCTTCCATATCCCATAGATCTCATTCAATTGTCACCAAGTGAAGGAGTATGGTCATTGGGTTGGTTTGTGGGTCCATATGCATTTGATTTATATGCTCTTCCAGATCCAATTTTGACACCATCTTCCTGATTGATATCTTCTTGAGGGCCTTCACACTAGATGCCCTCATCTTTGCTAGAGGTCATCCTCTCTCTCTTACCATTTTCTTTCTCACATAGCCATTCAGACCACATACTGATGTAAATGTCATTTGTCGTAGCCAACCATTACATTCCTTTTAATAGTTAAAACTTCTTGTATTGATATCCTAGGTAGCCTATTTTAAATACCCCAGGAGTTACATATGATATGAGATAAGTGATGTTGAAGGAATTAAAAATGAAGACTCTCTTTGGGGAATTGCAATGAAATGTGAAAATAGGGCAATGTTGCCACTGATTATACACTCCCAACTCGTGATCTAACAGTAACTATCCTTTACTCCCTTTTTACTCGCTTTTAATTCATTCATGTGAGGATTCATTTCACTTTTGAAAACTAGTTGATGAACTTGGTGCAGGAAAACTAGTTGATGAACTTGGTGCAAGCGATGCAGACCACGCGATTGATACTGTAAACATCAATTTGAGAGAAAGTGTATCTGCTTCACACATGCTGATCAATTGTTTAATGAGGTTGATCCTTGGCTTACGATCACCTCCACTACGTTAGCGAACAATTTGATATACAAATTGAAGTGCCCACCTTATGAGGGTTTCTCCTCAATTATTTTTAACAAAGTTACCTTCATCGTGTTCACGGTTCATTTTCATTTTTTTTTTGGTTGTGTGACCTAATATAAATGCATGTATTTTCATTAAAAAAACTCTTTTTGTATTTTATGATCTATATTAGTTCCACCATCCTCACGAGTCCACTTTTAAGCCACCAATATAGGATGTGTTTCCATAGAATTGCACGTTAAACGTTTTAGATCTGGTTGTGGGATTGATGACTTTGAGGTCCCCACCACATCAACATTTTTTCGTAAAGTTCCACTGCAAGAGGCATCCACTAATTCATGTTCCTCATCTCGTCACCATAAATATGATTCTTCCTAAAAATTTTGCCTATATTTGGACATATAGTCCTTATCGTTATCAAGTATGGATTTTTTGTCTTCACCTGACAGGATAATAATGATGAAAATAGTGAAAGATGGAATTTAAGCTAATGTAGCCTTGCAAGTACACACACATATCTTTTACTCTTTCATATTCACAAACTTAACCTATCAAATTATCTTGTCTTTATATTCATCGACTTTCAAACTTAATAAATAAAATCAACCTAAGACAATGACTAAGAGTATGACCTTAGAACTGTAATTATCATGGACACTAAGAGATAAAGCTCCTCCATGGAGATAAGAATTGTAATTATCATGGACCCTTTGTTTAGGGAACCTCCATGGAGATAAAGCACTAAATGCAAGATTAACCCTTTGTTTATGTGATAATTATGGAATGTATATCCATTCTCTCAAAGATTAGTCTTAGATATTCATAAATAATTTCCCATTCATTCTAAATAACCTTTAACACTGTTTATAGAGTAATTGATCACCATCACAATCACAATAGTGATTTTTTAAGGCAAAAACTACATCAAAACTCTTTGAAAATGCAGGTAATAGCCTCCACAAATGAAGGTGAAAGCATATTTTAAGCATATTTAAAGTGGATTAAAATATTAATAATGAAAGACGCAACAAAAATCTTAATACAACAATAGTTCAATAATTCTTTTTTAAAAAATATATATATATTAAAATATTATTAATTATATAATATAATTGACATTAACATTAAACAAATAAATAAATAATTTATATAAAATCCCAATTTAATAAAGAATAATTACTTAATTTATAATTAATTTATTGATTTAGGTAGAATTTAATTCATATCAATAAAAGGGTGCATTATTGTTTTGTTCTATGTGGCATCATTATTTTATTTTATGTTGCCATTTATTTTTCCAAGTAAAAAGATTATTCAGATTAAATAATAAAATGTGTAATATTCCAAATTCTTTGAAAAATCGTTTGACTGAAATACAAATATATGGTAGTCGATGACATGATCATATGGTAGACATTCTATCCTGCCTTTAGATTCAAATACTCTTGGTAGTTTGGCACCATTGTGTGTATCCTTCTCATCGAGCTCAAAATTGGTCGTTGATGACTAGAGGAGGTTGTGCTCAATCGCGAGGAAACTTAGATCCACATTCAGCAAGCCGACCTCAAGCTGAAGAAGGTCGACTGATGGGACACCCAATAAACGTAGTCAGATCTTGCAATGTAGAAATGAAGATCTAAAATAAACCCCTCGGTCAATCCAGCATGGCACGAATACGGGTCACAACAGCGGGGCTCACCCCCCACATTCAACTGTCGGCATCTCGATACATAGTAGCTTCTTGGTGTGCAGGATGAAGACGGTCAACAAAAGAGAGGAAGGGATCCAGGTACCGAAAACCACGCCTTCCCTACCAGAGTTTGGGAAGAAGTTCATTGAGTTAATGAATCAATATTCATATGCATTTTGAGTGGTTTGATTGAATGTCTGATGACAGGTACTTGGTAAACAATTTTGTGGTCGATGAAATTTTGTATTTTTTCCCTTTAATTTATACAATTTATTAAGGTTTTGGTTGGTCTCGCGTTATCTTCTGCAGGGGTATCGATGTTGTGAGAAACAAGATCAAAATGTTTGCACAAAAGAAGTTAACACTCCCTCCAGGGCGGCAAAAGATAATAATTTTGGATGAGGCTGATAGGTAAGTAAAGATCGTTTATTCTTTCTTTTACACACACAGAGCATGGTATTCTCCAAGACTATGTCACATTACATGGACATTTATATTTGGTACATGTTTGTGTTAGTGCCTTAGTGCATTCAGAAATTTAGGTTTAGGTCATTGACACATGCTTCAGTTTTCACTGTTGGTGGGCTTTATTGGCTAAGACAGTCCATGTAATCTTACCTTGGAATTATCCCCAATTTCACAGAATAGTGCACTTTTTATTCGGAGCAGATGAAACTTAGGGCTTTATTGTAACTCAATGCTTGTCAAGCACCTATGATCTCAGTTTTTTTATTAGGCTCCATAATGATGTGTTCATGTGGCATGGGGTCATTCCACTTGTTTGCTCCACTCCCATGTTATGGATTTTTTCTGGTTGGTTTCAAATTATTAGTACCAGGGATTTTGGCCATTGGTTTGGTAAAAACCATAGTAGCAAGATTTGAAGATCAATGAGAATTTGAATTCAAATACGATTAGGTATGGACATGTTCAAGAACAGAATTCCCATGAAGTCATGTTGTTGATTTTTTGCCCAAGCCATCTGGACGTTTTCGCAATGTGTTTTCGAAAGTCTGATTTTTGGACCCTTGCTGAGTTATTTTCAACTTCTCAAGAAGGAAAAATAGTGATGATTGGTAAGCATATTGTTATTATCCTCCTTTTCTGTTTGGTTTTTGTATCCTGGCCTCTATTTTGCTTATTCTTGAGTACACTTTATATTTTTTTCCTTAGGAAGCACTTTCATGCATACTACCAGGAACATAATGTATAGATGGAGGGAGATATATAAATGGTACCATACCATCATCCATGTTTGAACAATTGAAACCACTTCTGAGAACACGAGGACTAGTCAAAGAACCATTCTTATTGTACACAAGTTATGCCTTGCCACCATAATATATAGATGATGAGTCGCCATTATAATCAGGAAAACAAAAATCAAACCCAAGGTTTGAGCCAAAACCATCCTGATCATCGATGCCATGATAAGTACCATCATTACAAGGCGCAGGGTCCAAATTCTTGACATTATCCTTCTTTTTCCTTTTACATCTCTTTGTAGAAGATGTTTGGTCATCCTCAAAATGATTCCATCATGGAATATAAACCAAAAGAGAGCTGAGAAGGTAAAATGTTCCAATGACAATTTCTTTTTCTCATCAAATTTACGTTTGGAAATATGGGTTGAAATTAACTAAACATAAAATTTAGTTTTAATTGTGGGTCTTTGTGCCATGCTGCAGAGCAGTTATGTGAACACACGTCAATAAAAGGATGGCAAATGTGACCTCATCAGAGTTTACCACATCCAATACCCTTTTGACAGAAGAATTTATTGGCCTCACTACACTTCTTACTTTGTACATAACCCATCATCAGTAAATTCCATGAGACTATGCCTCTTTGAGACATGCCCTCAAAATCAGTGTGAGAAATATCGACAATTCCACAATTGGTGTATATATTATTAGTGCATTCCCCACAAAATAATTCCCCTTCAATCTATTCTTTATTATATAGACATGGACTTCTTGACCTTCTTGTGGGACTAATAGATCGCCATATTCAGGGAGAATTCTTGCAAAGGTCACAGAGTTGGGCTTTAATCTTATAACTTATAAATGATGAAAGAGATTCAAAGCTTCATGATGGAGACCATTTTGTACATATGCAACAATCATGGTGCTCCATAACACTATCTCTATTACAAACATTTGTGGAAGAACTTGTGTGCAACTTCATTTTTATCCAAACTTGGAATACAACTTCTACACGGCCCATTGTGTCCCATTGTGGAAAGATAGCAACAAAAATCAGGATTGGCTCCATGTTAATCATGTGCTATGATTTTGAATTCAGTGTAGCATAATTGATATTTCACAGACTACCTCTTGTTTATGAAAATTGATTTCTATCATTTCCAATTAGAGTTTTTATCGATGATAATTCAGAGAATATAAGAGCATCAAAGACCTCTCCATGATCTTTTGTACTCCAGAATACATCGAAGAGTACAAAACTAAAATCAAATTGAATCACATAATTATAACATATCACAAGTGACAATTAGAGATCAGTTTGAACTATCGAAAGAGCCCACACAATTGACCTATGCAATCCCAAGCTTACAGAATATAGAAAATGTTTTCAGACAGGTTTCACATACAAATTTGTAAGTCTAGAATGTAAAGTAAGCAATATATGTAACCTAAGTAATCCTCTTAATCATAGGCTCTTGTCACTACAAGAAAAGAACTGTCATAGGACAACACCGTCTCCATGTTCCACATGTAATCATACATATCGATAAGGTTCTTCTCCACAATCACTTTAGATGCCAATCCGACTCCCCAAGTTGGATATGGAATTGCTTCATTCTAGAGATATTGGTAACCATATACAGTGAAAAAAGTGGCCAAAAAAAGGTTCAACCCCATGTTACTTGTTGCATTTCACACAAGATCTTAAGGACATATTTTCCACACGTATTATCCACATAGCACACACTTTGGGAATCTACAAAATATATTTATATTAACATTTCTTAAATACCCTCCACATATCTTTCCTATCTTCATCATTTGGTGCATATCCTAGAAATTTCTATTCAATACACAAGATTCATCTTTGTTTAGAACTTCACAATGACATCACTCCCATATGTAGGAATAGCCATAGCTGAGAAAGTCCTAATGTTGTCTTACCTTCCCAAAACTGCGCTTGAGAATATTTTCATCTTATTATTTATGTATTTGAGCCTATACATCCCCAATGCTATAACCAATGGCTCTTATACCAATTTGTAATGTACCTTCTATACTAAATCATCAAATAGGAATCTAATGGTCTAGTTTTTAAGTCAAAGTGAATGGATAGAATTTTATTTAATGTGGGTTATGCAAAACGTCATTCACCTCCTTGGTTTGAAACCTATGGTCATCCTTCCTTGTCCACTCTCTCTACAGAGTTCTCAACCAAACATATTAACAATGATATATCCATCCCGTGGCCAACCCATTTAAATCTACAATTAGAACATAAAGTAATTCCTCGATTGTACCAGTATATCTTCTTACTATAAAGAACTCTGTTGTAAATGAATTTCTTGAATGACCTACAAACAGAACCCAATAACTGAAAATGCATGCAAGGGGAAAGGACAAGACATTGCTTAGCATCTATCATGTGGGAGACCTGGAATAAGGGGCCATCCAAATTCGATGCATATGATACTTTTCTTTTTGCTATTAAATATTCCTTCTCAATGTAAGATCTAACGTGCATCCTAGTGCCATCCAGCCTATTGTTTTCTTTCACCATTGGCTAGAAATTGAAGGGATTCTTAACTTGCACACAAAACACTGTTCTATTTGCCATTTATATTGAAACGATTCCATTTTCCTGACGTTTGGAGAGATGATTCTTTCAATTGAGTAAGGTGATTAGCAAGGCTCTGACATGGTAACATAGGTCATTACAGTTTTCATAAAATCCTGTCACTTATCTGTGCCAACACATGGGAATGGGAAGATTTATCAATCTTATAACACTCTACAATTTATGAACTTGCCCTACTCATCCAAATAGAAGTTAAATCTCACTATAGAGAGGTGTTATGGTCATGAGAGTATGATAGACCAATTATTTACAAAATATCAAAAATGATTAATTCACCTTTTTGTTACTGAAGATGTTTTCATCTCAAACCATTTTTAGAATCAGTGCCATGCCAACAAGTATCATCAAATTTCTGCCATGACAAGTAATATTCTCAAATTTCTCATCAATTTACAATGACTGGATTGCATTATAAAATCTTGACACTCCTTTACAACTCATGATATCTGTGGAAGCCCCTCTCTTCCAATAATTTCATTGAACCCAACTGATCTACGGTAGGTAAATTGAATACAAACATAGTATAGCAAAGCAAAACATATAGCACACAGAATTGAATTGGAATTCTATGGGCAATGTAATAGGCATTTTACAATGTGAAAATTTGAATAAATGCAGAAAGAACGTAACTATTACTTGTTCAACATTCATAAGATTTAATATGTGAATCAAATGCAAATATAAATCTAAAAGATATTTAAACATTGAATGAACTTTAGAATGGCAAGTCTTGCTACGACTGAGACCAAGCCGTCAATACATGCAAATAAGCATATGAAAAACTAAATAATTGTTGTAGTGGACAAACTCTCATTCGCAACATGGAAGAAAGGGACACATAGATATAACATATGTATATAAGAAGAATCTTGACAGGTGTAGCCATTATAACATAACTCAATACCCAACTACCTTACTCATTGAAGGACCAAAATTTTCCAGGGAAACCTCTTATAGCATCCTCTTCCAAGTATTGCAAGGCCTCTAGTCATGATGGAATTTTTCAAAGAGCCACATTTAGGTTTTGAGTACCCTTTGAAAGGGTATGCAAGCAACCTAGGTTTGCAAATGGATTCAAAGAATTCCCAGAATTTCTGATATAACTCACGTTTTGGATAATTGGGATCTATGCCTATTTTACACATGTCAGGATGGTCATCAAGGCGACAATTTAAGAACACACAATTTTGATCCTTAACCTTCCCATCAGAAGAAATGTGAACTGACCCTCCTGGTTTGAGCTCTCTCTCTCCCCATCACTTTTTTTCAGAATGATTGACCACCTCTGAAATATCTTCTGCAGAGGGTAAAAGCATTGTTGTTCTAACAATAGAGAGAAAATGTATAACAAAGAATGAAAAAATGGAAGAAATCGATGATATAACCATGGGGGGATCTTCTTTGAGGGTTTTGTGTCTGTGGTTACTTTATCAACTATAATAGCTTGTTTGGAAGACAAGGTTAGTAACAATACAATATTATCCTCCTTCACTTGTTTTTTCCCATGCTTACTTTCATCTATTTGTTAGCAGTTGGGCTGATCACTATTGTGCAAAGCATTTAGCTCTGGCACCCTACCAAGGATTTCAACATCAGATTTTACTTTCCTTGCTTTTCTGTTTCTAGGCTTGCATTCATCTCCATCCAAGCACATAAGGGGTTGGGCACTACCTATAATTCCATTAGACTTTGCCATCCTATCAAGGATTTTGGCATCCTCTACCTTCTTACCACCTCTCTTCAATGGCTTTGCTCCAACCAATTCCTGGCATGAACCAAACCTAGGGTTAACATGCAACCCATTCAATTCTTTCCCTTCAGTAAGGACAACAACATCTTCTTTTGACATCTCCTTCCCCATTTTCTTCAATGGATTCTCCTTGTCTGTCTGCTCATGTAAACCATACCGTGAATTGCCAACTGATATATTTGAAACTACCCCAACAACTATTTTTGCATCCTCTTCCAAGTTAGTCTTTGCTCTTTTATGCAGAAACTTATCTTCACCTGACTGCAGATATAAAATCATTTGAGCATCATTGTGAATGCTTGAAACAAGTTTTGTATCACAAATTCATCAACATCCTAATATCCTTCTGTCCGAGATAGAAGAATTTCATATGTCTCACTTTTCTATGAGTCCTTGAATTTTCTTTGAAACCTTTTTGGAATATTCGTATGCTCTTTGGGGTTTTCTGAACATACTAATTCTTCAGGCTCATTATCAATTGGTATTTTATTTCTTTTCTGGTAATTTTTGTACGGGGTTAAAACCTACATTTGGTATTGGAGCTATTTTGGCTTCAAGGGGACGCCTTTGTTGCTGAGGGGTTTCGCTCAGGCCTGTGGTAGACCCTGTTCAGTGGGATATCTGCGAGATCGATTCTGGTGGTGAAAGAAGATGGCGAGCAGTGGAAAGATAGAGATTGAGAAGTTCAATGGTCAGAGTTTTGAGTTGTGGAAACTCAAGGTGGAGGATCTATTGGTGGATAAAGATTAGTGGATCGCGGTAGATCCGGGTACTAAACCAACGAGAGTGGTCGATGAAGAATGGAAGAAGTTGGATCAGAAGGTAAAGAGCACAATACGATTTTGTGTCTCAGATTCAGTATTGCTGAATGTATCAGGGGAAGCTACGGCAAAGGCTCTGTGGGACAAGTTAGGGACTTTGTACCAATCTAAGTCTCTAGTGAATAAATTGTTCATGGGAAAAAAGCTGTATAACCTGAGGATGAAAGATGGAGACTCGGTGACAGAGAATCTAAATGTGTTTAATACTGTGGTAAGTCAGTTATCATCTGTTGATATTAAAATTTCAGATGAAGATAAGTGCATCA
>APFE030154300.1:0-17627 GCA_000404065.3 Pinus taeda | reverse complement strand
CCTCCCTCCCTCCTCTCTCTCTCTCTTCCCCTCCTACCTTGGCCCCCCTACATCTCTCCGCGCACCCCTCTTCTACTCTCTCCCTCTCTCCCCCCCCACACTCTCATTATCTCTCTCGCTCTCATTATCGCCATCATATCATCAAACATAAAGCATGACATTTAGTAAACAAAAACATCATCATCATTATCATAATCATATCATTTAACAAATACATCAATGTCATGTAGTAAACAAAAACATCTTATCAATTAGAAATCAATAATAATGATATTGTCTAAGAAAACCAATCACTATATCATCTAACAAACAATAAAAGAAATACATACATAAATATATACACATTAAACGTGCAAAAGATTTCAACATCATATTATCCTTCAATGAAATCCTATTATCTAATTAGAAAAAGCACAACCATCATATCACATAAACAAACAAAAAATACTTTCATTTAAAAAATCACATAAAATACACCAACATATACATATCATTACAAATGGAAAGCAATGTCTATACATAAATATCGATGTCATGTCATCTAACAAATATATAATATTATAAAATAATATAGTTTAAGGGTACATTGGAAAAAATAATTAAGCCTCTTTTCACATTTAAATAATCAAACACATCCATTTCACATATCTTATAAAAATAAAACAATTCTACTCATGAATAAATTATTTTATATCATCCAATTTCCAAATGACAAATAATTACATATAATAAAATAATACATAGATATCCTTTCACATTGTTAACATTTAGTTGTAAATAAACCAATAATTCACAAAAATATTCTTTTCATTATTATATAATTTCAAATCAATAAATAATTATACAAACACAAATATAACTAAACAATTCAAATATTATTTTATTGGGCAGGTAAAAGAACGTTGCAACACTAATCTTGCCTGAGTTTGGTGGCATGGAAAAGGCTACCCTTGTTAGAGAAGGATGTAGATTTTCTTTTGTTAAGTTGTTTGACAATATAGCATAAACTCCATATATATATATTGAAATTGTAAGGGTGAAAGAAAGCAAAAACAATTAGGAGAGAAGAACCAACCTACATAATGTTAATGTTGGTGTCATTCTATTGAATCCCTTTTCTGTCATTCTAGTATTGGTGTCTTTTCTCACTGATAAAAAAGATGAAAATAAAACAAAAATAAATAAATTCCTTATCATCACAACGATCACTATCAATTATAAATTATTTTAATGAACTGTGATACATGAAAATAAAGAAATACATGGCAATCTGAACATTATTTTTATTAAAAAAAACAGGTGAACACATTTATGATAAAATGGACATTGATTTTACAAGACCTCTTGAGTGAAGAAATAATTACCTCTCATAGATGAATCCACACGCTCTGATAAATTTCTTCTCCAGAAAAAACCCTCGCAATGGCATCTTCGACCATTGTTAGAATCTTCTGCCACGAAGATGAGATGGTCCAACAACCAGACTAGCAGGCCGTGTTTCTCTCGAGGGATCCATGGATGCAGAGGATTTGGGATTTAATTTTAAAAACAAAGAAAATCAAACCAAAAAGCCATTGCAATTAAATTTTAAAAGAAGAAAATAAGCGCTTAAAAACAAGACAAAATGGAGCTATATCAATGAAATTAAATGATTATCTGTAACCTATAGTCGGAGTGATCGAATACAAAGAGTTGGAAAATAAATTTATCGGCAAGCCAAATGATATGATGGAGGATGTGTCCCTCCTTAGCTTTCAAATTCAACAGATTCAGAAAATTCAGATTGATTGGAGGGAGTCCATCCAAATCCAAATCTAGTCAGAGACTCCGCTCCCATCTTCAATGTGACCCACTTTACCGCTCCCAGTGACCACCACCCAGATACCTCTTACAGATAAGTTCACAACAACATGGACTGTAGGCTCTGAGGAATTTATTGTCCAAAAAAACGATCCCAGTGGCCACGGTTGACATCTTCTAAGATGGTCATCACCTATGACAAGAGGGATTGTGAATGGAAGCTATGACTCCGTCGAGTCAATTGGGTTTTGTTGATTACTAGTTACATAGCCATCTTCACATAATATTGTTGTGGAGGAGGCACAATATTTTTCAATTTCCTTCTCTCGAACATAAAATTGTGGAGATTTCGTTATCTTTTGAAAGACATTAGTAAGGTCAACACCACCCGGCACAGTCTTCTTAAATCTCCATTTCGAGAACCTTGTGGAGATTTCCGAACCTTTTGAAAAGATTTAGGAATCAGTATGGTGTAACATCTAGGTTGTCTTTCAATGATGAACTTCCGCTGTCAAGAAAGAAATCAGGGTCAAAAATGAAACTCAACCCAAAGGTTCATATGCATGAGAAGCCTAATCATTAAACACATTGCCTCGATCTCCATTTCGATTTATGTGGAATGATTGATGATCTATGCACACGATATTATTAAAAAATCCAAGAAAACAACTAGACACATAGGAAAACGCTTTAATTCAATTTACAGAAATCGAGTTGTGTTAATGAAATTTCTCTCTCATTCATTCAGGTGTACTAGAGTCATTTACATGTGATGGAGAGTCGAATCCCTCAGATAGATACACTACAAGGAATTAACTCAAACTTTGTCATATAGGAGTGTTTGTGAGTGGTGGATTTGAGACAATTGTTGCGAATCCAGATTCTAGGCCATAGTTATATTTATCCTCTCTATTCGTTCCCATATAAATGAAACCCACAAGAACATAATCTATTTCAAAACGACATAAAAATTCCAGACCATCGCTCATAGGTCAAAAAAACTGTGATCTATTAAAGCAAGGTTTACCTCAAAAAAGCGTGGGATGCTTTTCTTGAAATTTTCGTACAAATAGTTTGGGTTTTCTTTTGAAGAAATTATTTCCAAGAAATTCTCTACATATGCCAAAAAAGTTGTGATTCGTTAAAGCAAGGTTTACCTCAAAAAAGCGTGAAATGCTTTTCTTGAAATTTTCATACAAACAGTTTGGGTTTTATTTTCAAGAAATTCTTTCCAAGAAATTCTCTACAGAACGACGTCATGTATCCGCGTCCGTGCAAATTTGGAATGTTCATGCTCGAATTTTAATTTTCGGTAAATAATACATTCGTCCGTGCAAATTTGGAATGTTCATGCTTTAATTTTAATTTTCGGTAAATAATACATTCTATAATGTTGGCCTATGCCTTCTCTGTAATCTTGGCCGATGCCTTTTCTGGTCCACTTCTTCTAGCTGCTAGCAATTCAATTGATATTACATGGTTAACTATTTTGTATAGAGACAGCTCGTTATATTTTTCTATTTCTAGTGGTTATGTTTTTCTATTTGTGTCTTAACGCATTCAATGTAATTGACAGTTCGTTGTATTTTTCTATTTCTCTCGTAATGCATTCAATATAATTGACCGTCTTCATTTAGCCTCAATATTAATATAGTCAAATTAATTTTTTTAAATTTTATTTATTTTCCAATTGAAAATCAATTTTTTTTATTGAATATTATACTTCACACGAAATACTTTATGTAATATAAGTTAGTTTAAGTTTTTTTGTTTTGTGCTTTTTACTATCAATAATTAATATTTTTTCTAAATTAATATAAGTGACTGAAGATAGCTAGTTATATTTACCTATTTCTTTCATTTTTATGTATTCAATAATATATATAGCATATTTTCATTTAGGTTCACTATATTTTTTACATGTCTTTAATTAGGTTTCAATTGTAATAGATTACTCTTAAGTTTGATATGCATTTTTTAATTTGAAAATAACAAGTTTTTATATCAAATTATATATTTACTCTTTCAAATGTTATTCATAACTCAAAGTTAAGATGAAGTCAAAATTAATTAGATCGATAAATATGTTTCTTTTATAATAAAATAGGATTCCTAAAATTTAATTTAATTATTAAGTATTATTATATTTATGGTAGGAACATTAAATGTTCTATGGCTTTTTTAGTGGTATATGCAACTCAAGGACTCAGATTTATGTTCAAGGTAGTTAGGCTTATCATTTTAATGAAACTGATTAATTAACAAAATATCATATGAGCAAGTTTCATATTTAATGAGTTCTGGCTTTTTCGGCATGTGATATTGAGAAGCCATGACTCTGGCCCATGGTATCGTAGCATTCCCTGTTTATAGATTAAGAAACTCCTTAATAAAGTGGATATAAATATTCATTGATAAAAATCCTCTTTTGTGCTTTCTGAAATAAATATATGCTTAACTTATAATAATAATAATAATAATAAAATAGCTAATTTCATGATTTTTTAAATATTACCATTGTGAGATGTATTAACATACACTAGTCATTTAATTAATATAATTGTTCTATTACCTAAATTTCTAATAAAAGTGTGTTATTTTTTTTAATATTGATAATTTAAATACATTTTAAATATTTTAAAGCTACATTAATATAAAGGTTTCAAATATTTGAAAATACATTTTATAGTGAATACTCCGGTGTTTACCACTTTTGTTAATGATAAGGAGAGTGAGATAATTTATCTTATTTTGGTTATTGGATTTCTGTGTTTAAATTTTTTTAGTATAGAGTCTTCTCAAATAACATGCACACTTTGCTTTGTATGGTTTAAAGTGTAGAAATAATTATGATTTTTTTTTGCTTCTTACTTTGTCTTTCTCTTTTTTTGTGGTTGTAATTTTAGATATATTATGTTAATTTTTTATTTATTTTTTATACAATATTGAACAATTAAAAGTTTATCCTAGAAGACTAGAAAGAAAATTCTTAGTTTAGAGAATGTATTCTTTAGAGAAAACTTTTCTCCAATCTTGCATCCTTGTATTTTCAAAAAGGCTATAATTTATTCTAGAGCACTATATGATTTAAAAGATTATTTTATTTCACTATACCATAGATTATGTACTTGACATATACAAATATATTTGCATGCTATGCATATCCACTATAGAGTAGATTCATTGTCATTTTGAGAACAACTTTGTATTTATACATAAGGTGATGTCTACTAAAAATATCAAAACGTTACATTTTCTTTACTCATGGTTGATGTTGTATTTCACATTAGTAACATATAACAAGAAACAACTCAACAAGACTACACCCCCCATAATAAGAACTTTTAGCAGTTTTTTTCTTTTTTAACTAGTGCAACCATATAAATTAAATGACTTGTATACACATTAATCTATGATAAGCATAAAAATGCTTACCCCATTATACATATCACATTACCAAGATAAAAATAATCACAAAATTTAACTAAATTATAAATTTATTTTCAATATTCTATGACATTTTTAGTGGTATATGCAACTCAAGGACTCAGGTTTATGTGCAAGGTAGTTATGCTCTTTTTATCATTTTAATGAAATTGATTAATTAACAAAATATCATATGATGAAGTTTCATATTTAATGAGTTATGGTTTTTTCGGCATGTGATATTGAGAAGCCATGACTCTGGCCCATGGTATCGTAGCATTCCCTATTTATAGATTAAGAAACTCTATGTAATGTAGATATAAATATTCATTTATAAAAATCCTCTTCCATGCTTTCTGAAATAAATATATTCTTAACTTATAATAATAATAATAACAATACTAATAATAGTAATAATAATAATAATAATAAAATAGTTAACTTCATAATTTTTAAAATTTTACCATTGTGAGATGTATTAACATACACTAGTCCTTTAATTAATTTAATTGTTCTATTACCTAAATTTCTATTAAAAGTGTGTTATTTTCTTTAATATTGATATTTTAAATAGAATTTTAAATATTTTAAAGCTACATTAATGCTAAATGGTTTATATATTTGAAGATACATTTTACAGTGAATACTCCGGGGTTTACCACTTTTGTTAATGATATGGATTTGTGTGTTTAAATTTTTTTAGTATAGAGTCTTCCCAAATAACATGAACAATTTGCTTTGTATGGTTTAAAGTGTAGAAAGAATTTTGATTCTTTTTTCCTTCTTACTTTGTCTTGCTCTTTTTTTGTGGTTGTAATTCTAGATATAATTTTTTTATTTCGTTTTAGTTTTTATACAATATTGAACAATTAAAATTTTATCATAGAAGACAACAAATAAAATTCTTAGTTTAGAGAATGTATTCCTTGGAGAAAAAGTTTCTCCAATCTTGCATCCTTTTATTTTCAAAACAAGTATAATTTATTCTAGAACACTATATGATTTAAAATATTATTCCATTTCACTATACCATAGATTATGTACTTGACATATACAAGTATATTTTCATGTTATGCATGTCCACTATAGAGTAGATTCATTGTCATTTTGAGAACAATTTTGTATTTATATATAAACTAATGTCTACCAAAAATATCAAAAGGTTACATTTTCTTTTCCTATGGTTGATGTTGTGTTTCACATCAATACCGTATAACAAGAAACAAATCAACATGACTACACCCCCCATAATAAGAACTTTTAGCAGTTTTTTTCTATTTTAACTAGTGCAACCATATAGATTAAATGACATCTATATGGATTAATACATGATTAGCATCAAAACACTTACCGCATTATACATATCACATTACAAAGATGAAAATAATCATAAAATTTAACTAAATTATAAATTTATTCTAAATTTATATGCCCACATTACCATGGAAATTCTTAACTCAAATAAATATGTCTTCTTACAATAGCATGGGCCAATAGGATGGCTTATCAATACCACATGTCCAATATGATATATGTTGATATGATGTTTTCTATAATTAAACAATTCGGCATCAATAAATTAAAATAGCATAATTGACTTGGAGATAAATCTTAACCATTGATATGTTTTGCCTTTTTCCCGAAATTTTCCTCTGAATTTGTTTAATCTTAACTTTGGATTGAGGGATTTGTTATGATTGATTTATCTCTTGTTCATGTGTAGGTTCTTTAGGTAAAATTTAGGCCCAAAGACTTACCTTGGAGGGTTTCATTTCTATTTTATCCTTAAATTCCTATTTTAATTCCATATGTCACACAATAGTACACTTGTTCATGCATCTAGTTCAGTGAACACCAGTAGGTTTGAGAGTTTTGACATTATTATCATTTGAAACAAAAGGGTTTTCTTCATGAAATAATTATTCACAATCATTCTATACTGAGTGATGATATGGTGATTGAAAAGGACTGTGAAACGAAGGGTTATGCCCCCAAATGATGTCTAACTAGAATATAGGTTAAATTGTGATGAAAAAGTGATCATTCAGAGTTCTTGCAATGTGACTGGTATTTGTAGGACATTTTATTTTGGAACTTATATAGATAAAGGGTAAAATTATGTTTATGTATGAGAAATTCCATTAGGGACCTTTTGTTATAAATAAAAGCCATAATATTTCACTCTTCATAAGTAACATAAAATGCAACAAAAGCATTAAACTACACCATTTATATTTCAGAGAGGAAATCAACATACCTTTCTCATGATATCCACAAACATTACTAACTATAAGTTGCTTCGAGGGAATGTCACACATTGCACAATTTTTTGACCATTTCTCTCTCTCAAAGGGAAGATGAGTAGTTGCTGCAATGAAATCAATATTTGCATCCATCTCTATATCAGCCACTCGAGCTTTATTCATATCAAAAGAAGAGGCAAAACCTTGATAATCCCTTTACTTCAACTCTGAAACAACTGAAGTAAATCCCACTAGCTGACCTAGTGGAACAAGTTTGCACATTCAAATATGCCTCTACTATCTCAGCTCAAATGGATTTAAACTGGATAAGGGGTGCCACGGTTAGAATCCTAGACAGTTTTAACTAGGAACCAAGGTGAAACATGGAGGGAAAATGCACAACAAGTGGGTTACCAAACCCTAAGTTACATAGAAATGTAAAAAAATATGAACAAAATCAATGAAACAACAAGGTTATAGTAACCTTGAAACACCAAGGGATTAACTCAAACATTGATAGTTAGGATCTATGATACATAAACATTAGTAGATGTCATATATGAGTGTTTATGAATGGTCAATTTGAGAAAAAATGTACAAATCAAGATTAATATACCTAATGAGAATGCCAAATCACCCATAAAACTATGATACAAATCTATAAGGACTAACCTTTAGCCCGTGTTAGTGTCGGTATCTTCATCCCTCCATCAGTGATCAAATTTCTCTTTTTGCATGCATATTAGGTGTCCCATCCGATCACCTGCATTCCATTAGGTCGTGGATCAACTGATGGTAGTGGTTCATTATCAATTTCCCTTATGGCATTTACCTGCTGGCATGATTTCACATGTTTAGGTCATTTACTGTCATTTTGTCTCATTTCAATTACCAAAATCAGTTTTAGGGTTTTTAGTCTCACTAAGTCTAGGTTTTTCCACCATGGTCATCCAAAACACAATAAAAGGCCAGCAGGCACATGAGGAGTTTTTATAAGTTCATAAGATCATAAATTTACTGATGATATGACCCAATAAATGGTTTTTACCTCAAAAGTCTATTTTGAGGTGAAAACATAGTTTTTTTTATTTCTATGTACAAATTTTATGTAATTCAAAGTGTTTTGTATATGTAATAAGTTCCAACCGCTGCCCTTGGTCACCTTGCCAACTCCAGCCACTACAAGAAACAAAAGCATCAATACAAGTTCATCAAGTGATCAAGAAAAGTCAATTCAAATGAAAAACAGAGTTTATGAGCAAAAGTGACTTTGACATTATAAAAGTGGGTTTCAAATAAGGAAAAATTAAAAGGCATCCATATATAAAGTGAAAACATACTAGTCATATATTTCATTGTGCAAGACATCCATGAAGAGCTAAAATCACGATTTGGAGGAAAATTGGACAAAAGAAGGTGAAAACCCTATTTTTCTAGCAAATCTTCCTGACGTTGTGCATCAGAGGTAGTGCACTGTGCATAAGACTGGCGCTACGCATCAGCGGGTTTGTGCTAGTGTAAATTTACAAGGGCATTACGCATTGGGCCCAGTGTGTTGCGCATCAGTCAAGAAGTTGCCAAAACATTCCAAATCACCCAAAAACCGTCAAAAATGCTGCATTTCTCTCCTACAAGTATGTTATCATTGTTCTTGAGCTGAATTTGATCTTTTACATGTTTTCTTCATACGTTTTTCATCCTGAAACTCAAATCCTAGCTTGTCTTCATCAATTTCCATTTCATTGTAAAGCTTTCACTCCATAACCAAAACCCACATCATTTTCCCCTTTTCTATATTTCATTTCCATAAATTAATTAATTAATTTCATTTTCCATATCCCACACCCCTAAGGAAACTCACTCCCTTCATTCCCCAACTCCATTTCACATTGGTAAAATCTCTTCATACTCATCTCTCTTGTCCTCCCTCATTATCATATTCCACCATATCATCATCACATCACTTCCCTAGGACAAGCACCATGACAAGAAGCAGTGAATCAAGTTATGAAGAGGAAACACTTAGTGACAGCTCAAGGGAAAGAAATGTATAGCCTAGGAGACCTCACAAGGGTGGAAAAATTATTAGAGACGAACCTATTAGCATGATTGAACTCCTTGCTTGCCCTCTTGCTACCACATGTTTCAGATACCAGTCTTGCTTTTAGTTTTGTGAGATGGTTGAGAGGGTTAAATACCATCATGAGTTGGCAATGAAATTTGTCATAAACATGGAGAATAATGTGGTGAACCTTGCTTGGATCAATTTCACTCTTTCACCAGCTATTATTGCAGAAGCCACTAGAATGCCAGATGTAGGGGAAAAGTGGAATAAAAGGCATAATATCAAAAAGCAGGATTATGAACCATATATTAAGGCCAAATATCATGGTAAACTAAGTAGGGTGTTTCCTTTCAAGTTCTTGGAGGACCGATATGTTCCACTTATGAAACTTATCATCAAATAGTTCACATGTGAGGGTATGTTCGCCAAACACTATGGCTACCATATCAGATTACATATGCACTTCACCAGGGTCAGAATGATGAGTATTCCATATTTCATGTGCAAAAACACAGAGAGGATGACTGTGATTGTAAAAAGAAAACCATACCCAAAGCAACTCAAAAGTATTTATCACTTTTCTGTCATCAAATTATTATTTTGCATCAGCTCACTCAGTTGGGAGTGTCATGGGAAACTTTCATTGCCCATGAAATCTTCAAGGGGCCTCAAATTTTTGTAGATCCTGAAGAGGAAGGTGAACTTTCTGGGCAACAAAAAGAGCCTGAAAGCAAAACGGATGAGGCTCATATTCCTATGTTTGTAACTTATGAGAAAGGCACCAGGAGGATTTTTGCAGCTACCGAACGAGTACTATCTCCACCAAGGGTGGAAGGGGTCTTGCTTTCTTCACTGGATCACAGGAAAATGCTATCTTCACCTAGGGTGAAAGGGGCTTTGCCTTCTTCTTCAACTAAACAGGTACAGGTCAAAGAAAAAGGAAAGAAACAAGTGCATCATGAAGGTCCTACTGAAGGGAAAGACAAAGATTTTGTTTTGGTTGAGGAAGATGACACTGATTTGGGTTCTCAAAGCTTAAGACTCAAGGATGTGATCATCAAAGAGAAGGAGGCTGAAATCCAAGCCTTATCACTTGACCTAGAGAGGGCCAAATGGATCATTAACTTTCTTGAGCAAGAGAACAAGCAACTGGAGGACAAACATGGAATAATGGAGCTTCAAACAATTAGAGAAAACCGAAAAGTGGCAAAAATAAGGAAAATCAAGATAACATCAATTGAGAAAGAAATTGAGGCTGACCGAGAATCATGGTTGGAAAGAGTGAATATCCACCATGAGAAGATGATTGATAAGGCTAACAAGGTGAAGAAAACGATGCACTACATGGCTTATCATTACTTAGCTCGGAATAGAATTTGCAAGACAAGGATAAATGGCCTAAAAGCTAAGTTAAAGAGAGCCCTGAGAGCCAAAAAGGAACAAGACAAACTTAAAATTTTGGGTGGAGCTTCCTTGGCTCAGAAAAGAAATTAATAAGCTTGCCTCTTACCAATTTTGAAGAAATTTTGAGAAAATTTCGTCATTTCATGGAAACATAGTGAAATATAGAAAGTTTCATAAGTTTTGGAGGAGATTTGGGTCACCTAAAGGGCAAAAAACACCTTAAAAATGCCCTCTTTGCCACTTTTTGGACCCATAGGAAGAAGTGTTGGGAGAAATGATTTTTGGAGGGGAAAATGGACTCCTTATCCAAAAATTCTAGTTGTCCTAGAAATTATATAGTTAGAGCTTTCCAACATTATTAGTGGATCTATCAGAGTCGTATGAGAATTCGATGCCATCAAGCTCAGGGCATTGCGCATCATGCAAAATTTTGCCAATTTTGCCTAGAAACTCAGGAAGTTTGCTGTCACTTTGACTTTTTCTTCTCTCTTTGGTAAATTGATGATGTAATATGTTCTAATATTATATACTATGATGTAAAAATGATTAAATATTACTTGAGGGGGTAGATACATCTGTTAGAGTTGATTTAAATGAATAGTTGGCTAATAATTTTGCAGAGCTTGCAAACTTAATTAGTGGATCTATCAGAGTCATATAAAATTTCAATGCTATTAGGCTTAGGGCTATTTTAATAAACACTTAAAAAATTAAAACGCTTGTTAAAATGTTATAAAATGCTTAGGGCTTAGGGTTTAAAATGTTATAAAATGCTTACGGTGTAGGGTTAATGTATTAGAGTTTAGGTTTTACGGATTAGTGTTTATAACAATTTAGTAAATGAATTTAATAATAACTTAAAAGAAAAGTTGCAAACCTCTTGTTAAAATGTTATAAAATGCTTAAGATATAATGTTTAGAGTTTAGGATTTAAAATGTTATAAAAGTCTTAGGGTTTAGGGTTTAAAATTTTATAAAATTATTAGTGATTATGGTTTAGGTTTGATAACATTTTAGTGAATGATTTTAATAAACACTTAATAAAGAGTTACAAAATGCTTGTTAAAATGCTATAAAATGCTTAGAGTTTATGGTTTAGGATTTAGGGTTTAAAATGTTAAAAAATGGTTATGGTTTTGGGTTTATTATTTAGGTTTTATAACACTTTAGTAAATGATTTTAATAAACACATAAGAAAAGCTACAAAAAACTTGTTAACATGTTATAAAATGCTTAGGGTTTTGTGTTTGGGTTTAAAATGTGATAAAATGTTTAGGGTTTAAGGTTTAGGTTTTAGGGTTACAACATTTTAGTAAATGCTATTAATAAACACTTAAAAATATTACAAAAGGCTTGTTAAAATGTTCTAAAATGATTAGGGTTTAGGGTTTAAAATCTTATAAAATTCTTACGGTGTAGGGTTTATGGTTTAGGGCCACTAGCGTATTGAGGAGTGGCTCTTGAATCATTATTTGAGCTTTGAAATAAATCATATGGGTTAAAACTATGGCCACCATTATTGAGGAGGAATGCTTTTGCGTAGCCAAAAATCTAGGAATTTTTCCAATGGAGTCAACATAATTAAAATTTATTCTATTGAATTCCATTCGAGTTGTTCGAAAGCTACATTTAATTTTTTACATTAATTTTTTTCCAGGTCACATTTGGTAGGGAACTTCCACCCCCCCCGCCACCCAACCTATTTTGAGGATGGTACCCAAGGAAAATCTAATATTCTTCAACATAGATGGCTAGGTTAAAAAAGATTCAAATCCTTCACAAAAATATACTCATTATCAAGTTGACACACCACATATGGAAATAGGACTTAGGCGGGGAGAATAATAATCCATCACAAAACTACTTGGGCTAAACCGAATTGATGACTATGACAACCCAAATAGTGGCTTAGATGTTATTTTCCTTTTATAATTCTCTATAGGAGTTCATTTTCAGGTCCAAGTTTTGTAATACCAACAAAACCCAATGCAGTGTCTCCTATATGGCTTCTAATAGATCATCTATATAATAGTTATTCTCTCTAGACAAAATGTCTACATCTTTAGTCTCAAGCCAATTTCAAGATACATTTTCTTATTCTCTTGCTCTAGTTAGTACAATGTGACAAAGGGTAGAGTTTTTCTCCTACTAAATCTTCTATTAGGATCATTGAGTTCTTTTATTTGTGCTCATAGTCTTTCATGCAAGCAATTCCCATGTTCATGTTCTTAGCTCTTCCTGCTCCTAAAGGAATTAAGAAACAAATCAGGAGCATACAAAAAGATTTTCTATGGGGCAGACAAGAAGAGAAAAAGAAATGGGCTTCAATAGCCTAGGACAATATCTATAAATGCAATGTCCATGGTGGCTTGGGGCTTCATGATCTTGAAACCCTTAGCAGAGTTTTGGGAGCTAAACTCTAGTGGAGGTGGATCAAGCAATCAGAAACTCCCTGGGCTAAGCTATGGAAACAAAAATATTCCAAGAATTGGTAGGTGAAGGATCACATTAGAATGTCAGGGCATATTAAGGGCTCCTACATTTGGAACCTTGCCTCGGAAAATAAAGATATTGTTCAGCAACATAATTTCTGGGAGATTTGAGTTGGGAACCTAGCATGATTTCAGGACGATAACTCGCAACAGGAACCCAAATTGTATAAAGATGAATTAGTAGCTCTCAAGAATTACATAGACAACAAAGGTATACTTATGGTAAATGACTTCTGGGACCAGGTAAGGAACAATGGAAAATGGAGAATTTGGAATGATCTAGGCCACAGTGAAGAGAGCCCCTTGAAGGCCCTAGTAGACTCTCTTGGTGAGGATCTAGAGCATAGGAAGATTTTTGTATCCTCCTTGCATGACCAAGTAAGATGGGGAAAGAACACCAAAGGGAACTTTAACCTCAAAGAAGCTAAACAGGTAGTAACAGGATTTAACTACCTAAACCCTGATCAGGTTTGGAAGAATATTTGGCAGAGCCCCCACTGGATGAAAAAAAAGCTATTTATTTGGCTAATTCATCATAGGAAAATTTTAACTCGGGAGAATATCCTAAAAAAAAGCTTCACTGGACCATACAAATGTTACCTTTGTGGCTCACAAGAGGAGACATTGGATCACCTTCTCAACCTCTTCTCTTTCACCTCCACCATGTGGGAGTGGGTGGCCTCAATATTTAGGCACACTGATAGGGATAGATTCAACATTTCTAACACTTTGAAGAATTGTAGGAAAAACTTCTCAAGGAATGAAATCATTAGTAAAGCCTAGACCCTAGTTTCAAGCTTTCTCATCTAGGATGTTTGGAAAGAATGCAATAGTAGAATCTTCAAGAACAAAGAAAGAAAGCCCCAACACATAATTGACCAAATTTTAAGGAAACTCAAAGAGACAGTGAGAAGCTTGTTGAGGAAACTTTCTAAGGACCCTCCTCTGCCCCAAGATGCGTGTATTCTACTTCATTTGGGTCTCCGGTCTATAGGCCCATCGAGCATAATCAAGGGTTTTAGCCAAAAATATGTAGATATAAATATTTGGAAGCCTCCTTTACATGGTTTCTTAAAGGTCAATATAGACAGACCACCTAAGGGAAACACAGGGTTAGCTGATTTTGGGGGTGTTATAAGAGATGAACAGGGTCAAATAAAGGAGATATTTCATGGCCACTAGGGGAAGGCCACTAATAACATGGTGGAACTCATCACATTAGAGCAATGCTTGGAAATATTAGTGGATTCAAATTCACACAATGTCATCATTGAAGCAGATTTGGAATTGATTATTGGAGTGGTCAAGAAAATATGCAATGGTACATCACTGTATAAAGTGTCAAAAGACTGGAGGCTATTGCATGTATTTCACAATATCTATACCCACCTACAAACCTTATAAATTATAAGCTTTTTCCATGTGAAAATAAAATCTAACATGTTAGCTGATTAATAAGGAAAGGGACATTCTTCACGTTTGGGAGTTGTTACCCCCAGGGAAATTGTTAGAGGATTGTCTCTGTTAGGGTACCAAAGATAGGGGTTGATGGATTGACAAGATGGATCTAAGAGGCTCAAGAGACAGGTGGGAGGACGTGGAAGCCTAAATTGTTTGCTTGTTGTTTGGTAGCAGTCCGTAGATTGTATTGGCATTAGTCTTCCATTAGATTTGAGCAAATTGTTAAGATCAGTAGAGGAAGACAAAGGATGAAGTGGCTTGAGGACTAATTCTAGACAGATAAATGTCGATTGATATAGATCTATGCTTTTTAGGTGAGAAAGTTATTCTAAACCCCAAACCCTAAACCCTAAACAATAAACCCTGTCAACTAAACCCTAAACCATAGGTATTTTATAACATTTTTAAAAGCATTTTGTAACTTTTAATTAAGTGTTTATTAAGGAAATTTACTAAATTGTTGTAAATCTTAAACCATACACCCTAAACCCTAAAACCTAAAACCTAAACCCTAAACCTAAACCTTGAACCTAAACCCCAAGCCCTAAACCCTAAACCATAAACCCTATGAATTTTATAAAAATTTAAGAAGAATTTTGTAACTTTTATTTCAATGTTTATTAAAAGAATTTACTGAAGTGTTATAAACCCTAAGCCACAAACACAAAAACTTTAACCCTAAACACAAAAACATAAACCCTAAACCCAAAAACCTAAACCCTAAACCCCAGACACCAAACCCTAAACCCTAAACTGTAAACCCTAACCATTTTATAACATTTTAAAATTTGTTTTGTAACTTTTATTTAAGTGTTTATTAAAATCATTTACCAAAATGTTGTAGACCCTAAACACTAAACACAAAAACTTGACCCAAAACCCCAAAACTTAAACCCTAAACCCTAAATCCTAAACCCTTAACCCTAAATCCTAATCATTTTATAACATTTTAAAAAGTATTTTGAAACTTTTATTTAAGTGTTTATTAAAAGCATTTACTAAAGTCTTCTAAACCCTAACCTTTAAACCCCAAACATAAACCCTAAATCATAAACCCTAAACCCTAAACCTTAAACCTTAAACCCCAAACTATGAACATTAAACCCTAAAACGTAAGCATTTTATAACATTTTAAAAAGCGCTTTGTAATTTTTTTTTAAGAGTTTATTAAAATAATTTACTAAAGTGTTATAAACCCTCAACCCTAAACTCTATACCTAAAACCCTAAACCCTAAACTCTCAACACCAAACCCCAAACTGTAAACCATAAACCCTAAACCCTAAGCATTTTATAACATCTTAATTTTTTTTTTAACTTTTATTGAAGTGTTTATTAAGAGGATTTACTAAAGTATGATAAACCATAGACCCTTAATCCTAAACCCTAACCAATTTATAACATTTTAAAAAGTGTTTTTAACTTTTATTTAAGTGCATATTAAAAGCATTTACTAGAGTGTTATAAACCCTAAACCCTAAACGCTAAAGCATAAAAATTTTACAACATTTTAAAAAATATTTGTAACTTTTGTTTAAGTGCTTATTAAAAGAATTTACTAAAATGTTATAAACCGTAAATCCTAAACCCTAAACCCCAAACCCTAATCCCTAAATCATAAACCCTAAGAATTTTCTGAGTATCTATAATAAGGGAAGACCACAACAAGGTATGTGAGTGTAGGAGGGAGAAAATTGTGGTACATGAGATACCCTTCTTCATAAACATTTTTCCTTTTATTTATTTTTCTTCATAACTACTCTAGGCTCCATGGGATGAATGCATTATGTGTAATATGTAGCAGTGGATACCCCGTTAAGGTGGGGTGGTTAATCCCTACACCCTAAAGCCTTAGCCCTAAACCCCAAACCCTAAACCCAAAACAATAAACCCTAAACCATAGGCATTTTATAACATTTTTAAAATAATTTTGTAACTTTTAGTTAAGTGTTTATTAAGGGAGTTTACTAAATTGTTATAAACCTTAAACCATACACCCTAAAACCTAAACCCTAAACCTTAATCCCAAACCCTAAACCCTCATAATTTTATAACATTTTAAAACATTTATTTAAGTTTTTATTAAAATAATTTACTGGAGTCTTATAAACCCTAACACCTAACCTCTAAACCTAAAACCTAAACCATAAATCATAAACCGTAAACCCTAAACCCCAAACCTGAAAATTAAACCCTAAACCCTAAGCATTTTATAACATTTTAAAAACTTTTTGTAATTTTTATTTAAGTGTTTATTAAAATAATTTACTAAAGTGTTATAAACCCTCACCCCTAAACTGTAAACCACAAATCCTAAGCCCTAACCCATAAACTCTAAGCCTGAGACCCTAAATGCTAAACACTAATCCCTAAACCCTAAATTGTAAACCTTAAATTTTAAACTCTAAATGCTAAACCCTAGTAATTTTATAGCATTTTAAAACACTTATTGTAACTTCTATTTAAGTATTTACTAAAATCATTTACTAAAGTGTTACCAACCCTAAACCCTAAACCCTAAGAATTTTATAACATCTTAAAAAAATTCTAACTTTTATTCAAGTGTTTATTAAGAGGATTTACTAAAGTATTATAAACCATAGACTCTTAACCCTAAACCCTAAGAAATTTGTAACATTTTAAAAAGTATATTGTAACTTTTATTTAAGTGTATATTAAAAACATTTACTAAAGTGTTATAAACCCTAAACCCTAAACCCTAAAGCATAAGAATTTT
>APFE030154291.1:209986-227227 GCA_000404065.3 Pinus taeda | reverse complement strand
TATTAATTTACCACACCTCTTTTACAAATATGGTATTTGGCCCATAGGATTCACTTAAATAAAACCTCTTTCTTGAGCCTTCATAAATAGAACGAGGGTTATGGACTAAATATAAAAGAGGTTTTATTTATTTACCATGCGTCTAGTTTATTTATATTTTTATTTATTTACCATACCTTTTGAGTAAGTATAAATAAAAAGAGGTTTTATTTATTTTTCATACCTCCACTTTATTTATATTTTTATTTATTGGGACCAAATACAACCTCCCAAACCACCTCCAAAACCAAAAAATGGGAGATTACAAACGAATTTAACATTGCAAAGCAGAAAATCGGGCGATTGTAATGGAATATAACCTCCCAAACCAGGAGAATCTGGTCAAATGAGTCTTGTCATAGTTTATTTGCCCCTTTTTTTGGGCTAAAATGAAAAGAACAATTATTTTTTAAATAAAAGTTGGGCTAAATATATGAAATGGGTGTTTGATAAAAATTTCCCCCTCTAAAATGAAAAACCCCTTAAATTTAGCCCGTGGGCTAAAATTCGCCCCTAAAATTTACCATGAAATAGAGAAAGAGTTGAGGGTACCTTTCCCATCAGAGAAACTAATGGGGATGCCAAGATGAAGAATATAGGCCCCTTTACTCTTCCTCATTTCCATGGCCTGACCTCAGAATATCCAAACACTTTCTTGTTTGAGTTTGTTGTCATATGCAGAACCTATGATTACGCTAGTGATGAGAAGAAGTTGAAATTATTCCCATTCACTCTCAAGAATGCAACTTTGCGCTGGTTCATGGTTTTACCTGGGGATAACATCACAACTTGGGCTCAGATGCAACAATCCTTCAAAAACAAGTATCGATACTACTGCAACTCCAAAGACATTAAAGAAGAATTTTTTAGGATGACCTTAGGGTATGATGAATCCCTAGAGGATTATGAAGAAAGATTCCAGCTTAGCTACAAAAGAGGCAAGTGCACACTTGATCCAGAGTCACTGAAGTTAGTCCTACTTGGAGGGGTAAGGGAAGATCTTATGGATACCCTAGACCTGCTAGCAAGAGGGGACATATACCAACTACCCTATGAAGATATCAAGACTGTCTTTAGGAACTATTCTAGGGCAACTAGGAAAAAGGGTAGGCGTAGTCAACCTATGGTAAGTCCATCTTCTTCCAATACATCCATCAAAGGTGAAATTGGAAATATGCTGGAAGATTTCAAGAGTGAGATATTGCAAACCCTTTCCCTACAGATGGACACTATGCACATCAAGAGAAAGTAGGAGGAGGCAGAGAGAGACTTAGCCATTTTCTGTCCTAGATGCACAAGGAGGCACCCTAAGAATGAATGTCCATTGAATCTGATTGAATTTTTCTCGGTCTGTGAAGAAAACCACTCCACAGACAAGTGCCCTTCTCTACCTTGACTAAAATTTGTGTATCAGGGGACTGAAGGGGTGACTGAACAGCTCTACTACATAAATCAAAGGAGACATCATGGGCCTTAGCCATACCAGCAGGGCATGCAAGGGTTGTCCCATGCATATTACAAACCTAAATAGACCACATCCATTCCATCTTGGGGGCCCCCTGCTCATCCTTCCTGGTTTACACCTCCTCCTTGGTCATTTGCACCTCAGTACCATTCCCAGCTAACCTGCCAGTCATTTCAGCTATATGTTCTACCTCAGCCTTAGTGGAATGCATCGCCCCAGGGGTGGAGGCCCCTATACAATAATTCTCTGGCTCCATCTAAACATCCCTAGATGCCTGCCCAGCCAAATCCGAACCTGAAAAATAGACAGGCACATCAAGTATACAGTGGAGAGACATCCTATCCTACTTATGGAGATTCAGGAAATCAACCTAAGATCTGGGAGAGTATTCTCGGACAACCAACCTCTACTTCTACCTAGGGAGAATGAGGAAGAAAGAGAGGAAAGCATGCCTAGGGTAAATCCTCCACCCTTTCCTAGGAGATTAACTCATCCAGTCCAACCTACCCTAGAAGAGAACGAACTTCTCGGTGAATTGAAAAATCTATGTGTCAAAAAGACATTAAGGCAGTGAAGTTGTGGGGGTGTGACAAGTGGTATCAGAGTTGGACTAGTCTTTCAACCACTTATGGTGAGATGCGGCACCACCGAACACTTTCTTTTCACCAATACTTATGTTCATGGAATATGCCTTAACATTCGATACTTAGTTTATTTTTCTTCACCAAGTATTATTATTATTCCTTTATACTAATGAACACCCATACACATTCATTATCCATAGCAATTATACATGAAGAACACAATTGCATAGTATAAAGGGAGGGGCAACTCCCTAAACAATGAGCCTACCCAATTTCAATATATTATACAACTTTACTTGGGAAACACCAAGTTTCATACTTAGCCAAATTTACAACAGGCAACCCCTTTGTGTAGCCAACCGAGTTCCTTTCTCAAGTTGGGCGGGCATACCCTCACACGGACCACCAACCACACTCCTCAACCAAACTTCGTGTCATATCTTTGTTCACCCGGCAATACTTCGTTCACCTAGTGGGCGAGCGCCTTCATGCACCCTCCACCTACTTCTACGATCGTTGGGCGAGTGCTTCACCACAATCTTCACCCAACTCTCCAACTGGCGGGCGGGTGCTCTCACGCGTCGTGCCTACCTGAGCCTTCAACCGAAATGCCAACCAAGACCAGCGACCTCACCCAAGACTTCATCGCATTCACCTTTGCATGACAGGTGCCTTCACCCAAGGCTCCACCCATGTGTCTCATCGAACAGTGGGCAGGCGCCTTCGTGCGACCCATGCCCATGCCTTCACCCGATAACCAAGACTTCATGCGTTCACCGTGAGCGCTGCCTAAGAGTGGGCGTATAAGAACTGCACCTCCTTGTTGCAGCCTAACTCTTCTTCGCACCTCCTCTTGTGATCACTGAACGATTCACGTTCGAATGTGATGCTCCATCGCTCCAACTCTTCGCTATGTTTATATGAGTGGTTGGGAGAGTCGAGCTACCCAGCCGACTCGTCCACAACGTGAACCATGCCCTCACATAACACCAATTCATTCGGTCGGCCATACAACCTTTGCCTGAATCGCTATACATGTGAGGTCGGCCCGTGGGCATTGTAACTCATCCCCACGCTATAAACTTTCCATCACTCATCCACCCATGCGCATTTTTCACATGTAACTTCGTAAATATTGGCCTAAGCTGCTCGCACTTCTCATGGAGGGAGTCATCTGGACCGTAGGTCCTTACATCCTCCTCCACCTGAAGTCATTATCGTCCTTGACAATATGCCATCCTGGTGACCATCCTTCCACCAAGATCATCATCTCCAACTGTCTCATCCTTGGTCCATGATATCAATAAGTCCATACACTGCAACATCCATGCAACATATGTAAAAACAACTGTCTCCATCATGTGTCGTCCCATCCTATGAACTGTCATCAGATACTCCAACATAATGCCAACATCTCTCTATCGAACATTGCCTTGTCATACCCCTAATGTCAACATACCTCTACACACTGCAAGCCCTCATGACTTGAACTAGTCAGGTGATCAGGCTAACTATCATGCTCAAATAATAAGAATGTCCCTCTCTACCATGTCAGGAAGTTCCAGAACTGCACTTGCAAATTCCCGCTGATATGTTTGTAGGTTCCCTGTCTGCTTTATAAACTTAATCTTCATCCTTGCTTCCCATGTTTCATCCTGAGGACTGAAGTGGGTCTGCAAAGCCTTCTTCATGTCATCCCATGAAGTTATGTCATCAGCACTGCCATTGGCAATCTGATCCATCCTCCTTCGCCACCACATCTTAGCATCCTTCGTAAAAAATTGAGCAGCTACCATCACCTTTGTCTCATCATCAGATAGACCCAAGTGTTCCAAGTATTGCTCCATATACCAGAGAAAGTTGCCAAGAGTCTTTGCACTCCTTGCACCATCATAAGATTCTGGTTCCTTGACTTTTACATGAGGCACTCCTCCACTTGAGTTATGCCTCACAGCCCTCTTCAACACCACAATATCATCTCTGGCTTCACTAAGAGATTTCTGCAAGTTCAAGATTTCTGCCAAACCTTGATCTCTCGCCTCTTCAATCTCCTTGACTTTATCTTCAAGTTGTGTACACTTAAGATCAATGTACTCACTTTGAGTCTGGAGTTCATCGAATTCTTCCCTCATCTTCGAATTTGCCTCTTGATCCTTCGTGACCAAGTTCATCTTCGTAGTCCAGTAAGATTTCAAGTCCTCCATTCTTTCCAACACCTTTTCAAGGAAAGCATCCGTCACAATACGGCTAGATTCCCCAACCTGAGATTCACCTGCCATTTCTGCTAACTGCTTCCTCCTTTGTGATCTAGTATAGACCATCCACCAGCTTCACCAAGTTCCCTACAAACCAAACTAGCTCTTGTTCCACTTGCATGTGAAACCAACTTCCTTCACCTAGAAGTACCTGTAAGTATCAGTGGAAACAGGTATTGTCACCAACTACCAAGCTTCTTCAACCCTAAATCAACTTCTTGTCATACACCGACTTCACCCACTGTGAACCTGCTTTGATACCACCTTCACTTTAGTGTAGGTGTGTAGCAGCTTTAACCTTCAATGCCCAAATCAGCTTCTCTGATACCACATGTCAAGAAGTGACAGTGGGATCAACTTCTTCCACAAATCCCCTTTGCACTTCACCAACTCTGATACCACTTGTCATGCCCTCACACCTGCAATAGTCCAATGACATTAATGGTAGGGGTGTCTCTTTTTCGCCTCCATGGATGTTTGAAGCACTTCTCCTTAATCAACCTGTTGTCAATTGGTACATCCTTTATGGCTTGGAGAAGTGGAATTTTGACACATAGATTTTTCAATTCACCGAGAAGTTCGTTCTCTTCTAGGGTAGGTTGGATTGGATGAGTTAACCTCCTAGGAAAGGGTGGAGGATTTACTCTAGGCATGCTTTCCTCTCTTTCTTCCTCACTCTCCCTAGGTGGAGGTAGAGGTTGGTTTTTCGAGAATACTCTCCCAGATCTCAGGTTGATTTCTTTAATCTCCAAATCATAAGTAGGATAGGATGTCTCTCCACTATATACTTGATGTGCCTATCTGTTGTTCAGGTTCGAATTTGGCCGAGCAGACATCTGGGGTTGTTTAGGTGGAGCCGGTGTATGACAAGAAGCTGATTCAGGGTTGAAGAAGCTTGACAGTTGGTGACAATACATGTTGCCACTGATACTTATAGGTACTTGCAGGTGAAGGAAGTTCGTTTCACATACAAGTGGAACAAGATTTGGTTCATGTTGCAGGGAACTTGGTGAAGCCGGTGGATGGTCTATACTAGATCACAAAGGAGGAAGCTGTTAGTAGAAATGGCAGGTGAATCTCAAGTTGTAGAATCTAGACACATTGCGATGGATGCTTTCCTTGAAAAAGTGTTGGAAAGAATGGAGGACTTGGAATCTTACTGGACTACGAAGATGAACTTGGTCACGGAGGATCAAGAGCCAAATTCGAAGATGAGGGAAGAATTCGATGAACTTCGGACTCAGAGTGAGTACACTGATATTAAGTGTACATAACTTGAAGATAAAGTCAAGGATATTGAAGAGGCGAGAGATCGAGGTTTGCCAGAAATATTGAACTTGCAGAAATCTCTTGATGAAGCCAGAGATGAGATCACGTTGTTGAAGAGGGTCGTGAGGCATAACTCAAGTGGAGGAGTGCCTCATGTGAAAGTCAAGGAACCAAAATCTTATGATGGTGCAAGGAGTGCGAAAACTCTTGGCAACTTTCTCTGGTATATGGAGCAATACTTAGAACGCTTGGGTCTATCTGATGATGAGACAAAGGTGAAGGTAGCTACTCAATTCTTGATGAAGGATGCTAAGTTGTGGTGGAGAAGGAGGATGGATCAGATTGCCAATGGCAGTGTTGATGACATAACTTTGTGGGATGACATGAAGAAGGCTTTGCAGACCCACTTCATTCCTCGGGATGAAACATGGGAAGCAAGGATGAAGATTAAGTTTATAAAGCAGACAGGTAACCTACAGGCATATCAGTGGGAGTTTGCAAGTATAGTTCTGGAACTTCCTGACATGGCGGGCAGGGACAAGGTTTTCAACTTCATTATTGGATTGAAGGCTTGGGCACACAATGAAGTGAATAGGTAGAAGATTAAGACACTTGAGGAGGCTTTTGTTGCTATGGATCGATTGGTGGAGCATTATGATGAGACTTCTAATGAGAGGAAGAAGAAGTCCGATAAGCTGAAAGAGAAGAGGAAGGATGATGCTTCGAAATCAGATGATAAGACGAAGATGGAGAAAGCCTTCAAGTGTTGGATATGTGCTGGACCACATAGGGTGAAGAATTTTCCTTCAAGACTGAAAGTGGCTGCTATTGCATAGTCTAATACGAAGAATGAAGAAGCTTCTGTGGGGATGATGCAGATTCTTGGAGTTGTTGCTGCTATAGAGGTGGTCTCTCGAAGAGATCCTGAGAGGAACAGTTTGGAGTATGTTCGGATGAAGATTGGAAGTGCTAATATACTCACTATGATGGATAGTGGGGCTACTCACAACTTCATGAGTGAAGATATTGCGAGAAGGATTGAGCTGAAATTTGTACTGGTGAAGGCACAAATGAAGACAATGAATTCTCCTCCCGATTGTGTTCTTGGTGTAGTTAAAAGAGTGGACACAATGCTAGGTGAGTGGACCAGGAAAGTTGACTTCACTATAGTGCGAATTGGTGACTATGAAGTTGTATTGGGGATGAAATTCTTGAAACAATATGATGCTATGATTGTTCCACATTTGAAGAAGCTATAGATTTACGATGGAAGGGAAGATGTACCCATTAGTGTGACAAGGCCTGATTGTAAACTGGTAGTGATGCAGATGGAGGATGAGAAGTGCATCGAAGACATGAGTAAGTGATTGTCTACTGTTGAGACAAAGCTGGGTTGGACGGATAAATTTCAAACGACATTTGAAAACTTGAAGAGTAGGATGGTTACAACACCGATACTGAAGTTGCCTATCTTCGAGAGACCGTTTGAAGTACACATTGATGCTTCAGATTTTTCCATAGGAGGGGTTCTTATGCAGGATGGGCATCCAATGGCGTATGAGAGTCGGAAATTGCAGGATAGAGAATGGAGGTATCCGGTCCATGAGAAGGAGATGACTGCAATCATTCTTTGTCTTCATGTATGGAGGCATTACCTGATTGGGAAGTCGTTTGTTGTCAAGACTAACAACGTTGCAACAAGTTATTTTCCATCACAACCGAAGCTTTCTATGAAGCAAGCTCATTGGCATCACTGCTTGTTAGAATTTGATGCGTGAGAGCGCCTGCCCGCCGATTGGAGAGTTGGGTGGAGAGTGCAGTGAGGTGCTTGCCTAACAATTGTAGAAGTAGGTGGAGGGTGCATGAAGGTGCCCGCTCGTCGGGTGAACAAAGTGTTGCCAGGTGACACGACACGAAGTTCGGTTGAGGAGTTTCAGTTGGCAATCCGTGTGAGGGTGTGCCTACCCAACTCGGGCAAGGAAACTCGTGCTGTTGAAGGTGAACTCATGTGGTTGAGGCCTTTCACCACAACAGTGGCATAATTGGATGGGTTTCTTTGAGAAATTAAGGGGATATGATGATAAAGTAGCCAAATATTTTTCTCTCTCCCTCATTCCACTGACTAGGACCCATGCCACTATTTTGGTGAAAGGCATCTCTATAGAACTTACCCCTAAAATCATAGGTAGAATCACCACCCTTCCTTTAGGGATGCCTTGGAGAAAGGATGATAAGGGAAATAACCAAATTGCAAAGAAGAAATTATTTTTAGAAGGAGAGGAGGCAATGGAAGACAAAAGTGGAGTTAGAAGAGCAAGCCTACCATATCCTTGGAATGAAATTAGCTACCACATTATAAAATATATATCATGTGAAGGTAGGTATTGTGTGGTATATGGATACCATTTTAGGCTTCTCCAAGAGTTGAGGTTTGGAGCAGACACACCTCCTCAAAACAGACTCAACGTACCCTACTTCCTTCTTCAATCAGTGATAGATATGAGCATGAAGGTGCAGGAAGGAAACCATCAACAGCTAGCCCATCATGGGTTAATTAGACTTATCATAAAATATTCCCTCCAAAACCTTAGAATCCCTATCAAATGGGAAACTTTCATAGACATGCAGGCAGAGGAAGATATAAAAGCCCTTGAATATGACAGGATCCCCACTGCTAGTGAAAGGGATGAAGAAGAAACAAAGAAGGATGAGGAAGAAACTGAAAAGGAGGAAGAAGAAACAGATGAAGAGGAAATAGATGAGGAAGAGGAGGAAGAAAAGGAGAAGGAAAGTGGTGAAGAGACTGAAGAAGATGCAAAGGAGGAAACTAATGAATAGAGTGAGGAACTAGAGGGAGAAGGAGAAGAGAAAGAAAAAGATGAGAAGGGGAATGGAAAAGGGGAGACAAAAGACAAGGAAGAATCACCTAGGGTATCCCTAGAACCCATTGAGAAAGAGGCAGCAGCTGCCCTCATTTCCCTTTGTACCCCTATCAAAAAAAAAGGGAAGAGACATAGACAAACTCCATTGTACTTTAGGACAAGAAAAAGTACAAGAATAAGGCAAGGAAAACCTCAAACTCCCACCAAGGTTCCTATTGTCATTGAAGACTCACCCAAACAGTAGGAAAATATAGTCCCTCTTATGAAAAATCAAGGAGAAGGATCATTAGGACAAGACTCTCCCAAGTATCCTATCACTTGTGTTAGGAGGCCTGTCACTAGAGCTACCTCATCCAAAGGAAAATGCCTCCTACAGGATACACAGAAGGACCTACAAGAAGCAGAGGAAATCCTATAGGAAACTTTGCTAAACCTATAGGAAACTCAGAAATTGGACAAATAAGGGAGTATGCAGCAAGAAACAAAAAAGGAGGATCCAAAGCTGAGGGAACCTTGTCCTCAACGTAACCTTGACTCCTACTACAGGTTCATTGAAGGGGGTAGGGTCATTCCACATAAATTTTTCATCCCATTATTCTTTGATCTTGAGAAAGAAAGGGCAAGAATACATAGATGGATGCAAATTTCCAAATCCAAAAATGTGGAGGACATGGGTCACATGGAGGAGAAAGTAAAGGAGATGGGTAGAGAACTGAGTAACCTAAGAGATAGAGAGGCAATGCTGAAAGCTTAGTTAGAGGCACAAAATGCATGGTTAAGAGGACATCTACAAGAGAGAAAGAATCAGTTGGCATCCATGGCCAGTCTATCCCTAGAGGAAATCCAGTGTAGGATGCCAGCTAAGTCCTATGCATTGTATCTTAAGGAACAATGGTTGCAGTTCCAAATCAAGACTTTAGCACCGAGAGGCATATGCCATTCCAGGATTATAGACAATTCACTGATCTTTTTTATTAAAGCACATTGGAGGATAGGGATAAAATGTCTAAATTCTACCTACATAACTTAGTCTTGACAGATCTGAATGTGTGGGACCCTAATTCAAAACTAGCGTACTTACAGTTGATGGCTTTGGCATCATGGATGAACCATTAGGAAGCAAGGGGTGTAGAAATGAAGAAAATAATGGCAAGGGAAGAAATAAAACCTCTCATGATAAGAGATGAGAAATCAAATCCAATGGCTGTCATCATCACCCATAACTTGATTGCAAATGACCCTCAACTTGCACCTAGGTACCTTGTTGCCCAAGAGCAAGCAATCACACACTTTGAGGACATGTTTAGGTTGTTAGGGGATGACAACATGAAAGCTTGCCAAAGGAGATGGAACACTTTGCCTTACATCTTGAAAATCCGAGAGTACTATTCTCGTCAGAGAATGAGAGAAGCACTGAACAGGATGCCCGTGTACAAGCAAGCTCTCAAAGACTCAAAGTCAATTGGATTGGCTTGAGACTTAGTCCACCACTTCTCTTAGGAATTTTGGAAGGAAGGAAGGAAGAGGAAGAAAGAAAGAAATGGGAGGAGATAGAAAGGAAGGCAGGATTCTATGCACAGGAAGAGGAAACTACAACAAAAACATGGGATGTCACGGAGGCCACTAGAGCAATGAAGGACATGGATATTGATTGAGTTGCTCAGACGATGAGCAACACTTTCAGTAGGGGGGTGATGATGAGCCTCATCATTGGGTAACTATATGGACCTTAATCCACCTCCTAGCTTAGTCAAATCAACTCTTCTCATAATTTATTCCATATTTTGATTGTATTTTGCTTAATGAGATGAGTCAAATTGAGATATTATGCCTAGTGGACTAATATGCATTGATTGTAGGTTTTTGAGAGAAAATCGTGGAAATTTTGGCTAATTAAGGGCTGAAACTTGAATGAGACAAGGAGGAGATATTGTAGGAGGTAGATCCTCCTCATTTACACCTCACTCATTCGAATATTCCTCCATCATTCACACTAGCTCGGAGTACAAGCAGTGAAGTCATGGAGATCAAAAGGAAGTCGAGAAAGTGACAGTCAAAGAGCTAGTTTATCTCAATTTTGGAAGCCGAGCCTCCCTATATTTAAGGAAGTTGTTGGAGACTTCAGTTTTATAAATAAGAATGCTTAGAGCCTCATTAGGATTCGAATTTTTGTTGTAAAAACACTAGTCATTTCGAGCTCAAGACTGGTGGAAGACATTGTTATGTAATTTTCTGTTTTGATAATGAGAATGAGCATTTCCTTGATCCAGCACTAAGTTGACTTAGAGGGTTGAAACTATTGGGTTAGGGCCCAACCCTAGCAGCAAAGGCTCCTCTTCTTGTATTTGTATGGTTAGTTAATTTCATAGATTAATGGTTGGATTGTCTTTAAAATTATTTCATGGAAAGTAGTTGTAGATTTGATTAGGTTGCTTCCATTTGTGCTTTACCTCAAAAGTAGCTTAGAAGAGATAAAGGAACATCAAAAAGCTATCAGCAGGTGTATTTGGCCTCACTCCTTCCTTCAGGGATCATGGTTTGAGGAAAGAACCCCTGTGCAGCCCCAAAAAGACAAAATTCTAGTTTCTCATGTAATTTAGAGTTTTTTGTACTTAGGCCAGCATTTGATCAGTTTGTAAGAATTGGCTTTAGTTATCATTTCTTCTATCTTCAGTCTTACATTAGATCTCATCAAGGTTTCATATTATTTTTCAAGGTTTCCTCATGCATGCAATAGGAAGCTAGCTCATGAAATTTTGTTTTCCTTAGTTTTTGAAAATGCAACAAGATGATGGAGCTTAGTGAAAAGAAGTCACCTTCACTAAGTGGGCCCGCAGGCTATTTTTGGTGCAAAGTATATTTTTAGACTATGTCTACTTTTAGACATATGGATCATGGTCTATGAGTTGCGGGATGTTATTTATGGATGATTGGTCATGTTGGTAAAAATATATGGACCTCTATTTTTAGACATATGGGCGGAGTCTATTTTTAGACTGCCATTCAAAAAATAGAACAGTCAAATATTATTAGCTCTTAATAATATTTGGACTATAAACATTATCTTATCCTCTTGTAGCACTTCAGTTTGAGCTACGGATGTGGTACATGCAACTGCCGGAAGGAAATACGCTTTTCCTATGGGTTAGTTGAGCTATTGCATGATGGACTTCAGTTAGAACTCAAGTGATTGAGTTTGGTGGAGTTGATTGAGGAGTTGATGGAGTTGTGTTCAGTTTAACTTAGTTGAACTAGTTGTATTTAGTCTAACTAACAAATACACTAGTGATGAGTGGTGTGAATTAATTATTAATTAATTCACTAATTATTAACTCATAAATCAACTAAAGAATACATCAGTTAACTCAGTGCATGGACAGTTCAGTGGAGAAAAGTGTTAGAGGTGGGTGAAAGGGTGAGACTACTATCAGTTGTGACTATAGTTGTGCATGAGATTTGCACAATCATTGATTGAGATTGCCAATGAGGATTGCGCAGTACAAGCCAAAGGGATTTCGAACTTGGAACTGATCTATTCTCAACTTTGATTGCGCAGTAGAGGCAGGCAAACAGTGGAGGAGATTTGAACCTGTGACTTGTACAGATCTGAGCTAGTTTTGTGTGTAGCATGTGGAGATAGTACTGAGTACTTGTGAGAAGTATTGTACTATCTATTGTTACATATTCTCTATCATTATAATATACAGATAGTTGGGGGTTTTCAGATGTATGCTTTCCCCATTACATACTGTGTTGATATGTGTGATTGATGTTTCAATGTGTGCATGCGATTGTTTTTTTAATTCCGCAAATTGATGATAAATGGTAGAGGAGGTTATGTATTATGCATGCATTCTGCAAATAGTGTATAATCAGGATAATCTCTATGAATAAGTGTTATATTATTCAAATTTCTACATGGTATTAGAGCAAAGTTGATCATCAGATCTATTATTCAGAAAGTAATTACATTTTATTTCTTCAGGGAGAGTCTGTAATCGGGCCAGGTAGCCTCTGGATTCATCCTTCTTTTGGAAGGTGAGATATCCGGTAAATGCCCATACAGTCAATCTCTATACAAGAAATACTTTGTTCTCACGAATTCTAGATCAAAAGCGGTTGAGTTTTGAGCTGGTGGAATTCGAATTTGCGGCAGTGTTTTCTTGGTGTCGAAGTTGAAATGTCTTTCAATGGATTGCGATTGGAGTATGCCCTTGAAGGTAGCTCGAATTATATTGCATGGAAAGACAGGATGGAGGCTGTGTTAGATAACAATGGGTTGAAGGAGTTCGTATATGTTGAAGTCCCAAAGCCTACTGATGCTACTCAAGTTGAGGCTTAGCAAAAGAAGACAGCAAAGTGTTGAAGGATTCTATTGGAGGGCGTGAAGGATCACATTGTATCCAGCCTGCATGGAAAGGCTTCTCCATACTTGATGTGGAAACCATTGACAGATTTATTCCAAAGCAAGAGCGACTAGAGGAAGTTGGCGCTCAAGGATAAACTCAGAAACATTAAGTGTGAGAAAGGAGACAGTATGCCCAAGTATTTCACGAAGTTCACCCAATGTCGGGATGAGCTGGGAAGTGTGGGGGTGACTGTCGATGATGAGGACTTGGTGAGCTTGGCTCTCCTTGTCTTCTAAGAGTTGGCATTCCTATCAGGACTCTGTCAAGGTCGAGAGAAATCCATGATGGGAAGACCTTTGGCTGATCTTGTGCAAGAGGAGATTCAGGCGGAATCCAGGGGACAGATCTTCATCAAAGGCATCTGATGAAGAAAATTGCACTTTGGCTGCCAAAGCAAAGAAGGGGAAGAACAAGAAAGCTTCTCATTCCGGTGCAAAAGGCAAGAAGTAGGACATGTCCAAGGTGAAATGCTTTCATTGTCACCAGCACGGACATTATGCTACAAATTGTCCGCAGAGGAAGAAAAATAAGAAAGTTGTTGGATCTGCAGCGGGAGAGGCCTTAGCCTCACAGTTTGAGCTAGATTTTCGCTAATCGCATGCTTGGTATCAAGTGTGATGGGATCGGTATGGTTCTTGGACAGTGATGCGTTTTTTCACATGATAGAAGATCGAGATTTGTTTTCTGATCTAGATGAAAAAGATCTTGGAGTGCACATCAAGATGGGCGATGATGACAGATATAGTGCGACCGGTATCGGTACCATTTCCTTTGAGAGGGAGTCTGGTAAACCCTTCGTATTGAAGGAAGTGATGCATGTTCCAGGATTGAAGAAGAATCCTATCTCTGTGGCGATGTTAGAAGACAAGGGATATGATGTTGTCTTCAGCAAGGGAAAGGATTTCCTGCGCAATAAGACAACTGGAGAAACCCGGAAGATAGGTGTTTGAGTCAAGAACCTTTATCAATTGCATGTAGATGGTTGCGCAGCAATGGCATGCAAAGTAGAAAGAGTGGTGCACCGGGATGATGGTGAGTTGTGGCACCAAAGATTGGGCCACCTTCACCATGGAGCTTTGAAGATACTACATCAGATTTCTACTGGGCTTCCTAAAGGCACTCTTGCACAGCTAGATCAGTGCAAGGGGTGTACTTTGGGAAAATTTGTGAAAGCCACCTTTCATGAGAAGGATAGTCGCCCCACGATGATCCTTGAGAGAATTCACACAGACGTGTGTGGACCTTTCTCAATAGCTTCGACAGCAAAGCACAAGTACTTTGTGATCTTTGTTGATGATTTCTCTCAAAAGTGCTGGATCTTCTTCATCTAGAAGAAGAGCATGACATACTCAAAGTTCTGTGAGTTCAAAGCACTAGTCGAGAAGGAATCAAGGAAGAAGGTGAAGGCTCTTAGGAGCGACAATGGTGTTCAATTCATCTATGGTGAGTTCAAGGAATTCTGCAGTGCAGAAGGGATTCGAAGAGAGCTCATAGCTCCCCATAACCCACAGCAAAATAGGGTTGCTGAGCAGAAGAACAGAACGATCGTGGGTGTTACACGGGCGATGTTGCATGATCAGGGCCTACCCCTTCACTTGTGGGTGGAGGCATGCAATACTGCAGTATATGTGCAGAACCGTTGTCCTCAGAAGATACTTGGCATGAGTACACTCGAGGAGGCTTATTCTGGTAAGAGGCATGATATTTCCCATTTGAGGATTTTTGGTTCTCCTGTTTACATGCATGTGACGAAGGATGCCAGAAAGAAGCTGGAGCCGACTGCAAAGGTTGGGATATTTGTGGGGTACACTGATATGCCCCACAGCTATTGTGTGTATTTTCCAAACAGTCGCAAGACTGTTGTGTGACGGGATATCAAATTTCAGGAGGAGAAAGCCATGAAGTGTTCGCTTGAGAGGGAGCCACACTTGCATGCAGATGAGGAGCTATTAGTTCTTAAGGATGAGCTTCAGGATGTGGATCAGCCACAAGGTGAAGTTCATGGAGTGGAAGAGACCACTCATGCAGCGGCAACCATCAGAGGGCGAAAGCGCACTACAGAAGCTGAGTGACTGGCTCAAGATGCAGAGAAGGTTGTAGGACCACCTACAGCACAACGCAGACAGAGACAGTCACCTGATCGGTACATTGGATGCATGGCTCTTGTGAGCAAATGTGTCGTGACTGAGCCATCCTCTTTCGAGGCAGCTATGGAGGATCTCGCATAGGTAAATGCCATGGTGGAAGAGTATGATTCGATTGTCAGAAACAGTGCATGGGAGATTGTCCCAAGACCGGAGGGGAAATTAGTGGTGGGTTCGAGATGGATCTACAAAGTGAAGCAGGCAGCTGACGGGAGTGTGGAGAAGTACAAGGCAAGGTTTGTTTCTCGAGGTTTCTCACAAATACAGGGTATCGATTATGAGGAGACATTTGCACCTGTCACAAGGTATTCTTCCATACAGATTATTCTTTCTCTCTCAGCGCAGATGGGGTGGCACATCCATCAGATGGATGTGAAGACTACATTCCTCAATGGAGTCATTGAGGAGGAGGTGTACATAGAGCAGCCCGAAGGTTTCGAGATCTTCAGTAGCGAGTCGCATGTGTGCAGGTTCAAGAGAGCATTGTATGGGTTGAAACAAGCACCTCGTGCTTGGTACACACGGATAGACAGTTATTTCACCGGACTTGGATTCTCCAAGAGTGAGGCGAATCCTAACCTATACCAAATTGTGGTGGAGGGTAAGTTGCTGATCATTGTACTTTATGTAGATGATTTGATTTTGATGGGAGATGAGTTGTTGATACTTTTATGCAAAGAGGATCTTGCTAGAGAGTTTGAGATGAAGGACTTGGACCTCCTTCATTATTTCCCATGATTGGAAATTTGGCAATGCAGTGATGGACTATTTGTTTCTCAGGGTAAGTATGCCCGGGAGATACTGGAGAAGTTAAACATGCATGGCTGCAAGCCTGTTGATACTCCTCTTCCTGGAGGTTGGAGGAAGGAGGATATTACTTCAGTGGAGGTAGTGGATGCCACTATTTATCGACAGTTGGTGGGGTTGCTTATGTATCTGGTCAATACATGACCCGATATATGTTATGCTGTTAACCAACTTTCACAAGCTATGGTTAAGTCAACCAATCTCTTCTGGAATGCAGGCAAGCATGTATTGCGTTATCTCAGAGGCACATTAGGATATTGATTGTGGTACATACAGGAGGATGAGGTGAAGCTATGTGGCTTCGCGGATGCAGATTGGGTAGGGAGCCCAACGGACAGAAAGAGCACATATGGAGAGATCTTCAGTATCAGGTCGACAGCAGTTCCTTGGTACAGCAGGAAGCAAAGATCCGTGGCACTCAATTCAGCAGAGGCCGAGTATATGGCAGCAAGTTTGGCTACATGCGAGGCTATATGGATGAGGAAGATCCTGGTCGAGTTGTTTGGGTCACACTTGGAGCCTACTGTGATTTATTGTGATAACCAGAGTTGCACTAAACTCTCGGCTAATCCAGTATTTCATGATAGATCCAAGCACATCAACATCAGGTACCATCATATCAGAGATTGTGTGCAGCGAAGAATCATGTTACTTTCATACATTCCCACGGAGGATCAGGATGCTAATATCTTGATGAAGGCGCTCACTAGGAGCAAATTCGAATACCACAGAGGCAGGATAGGGGTTGCAGATAATCCATATCTTGTTGAGAGGGAGTGTTGAAAATGCAACGAGATGATGGAGCTTAGTGAAAAGAAGTCACCTTCTCTAAGTGGGCCCGCAGGCTATTTTTGGCGCAAAGTCTATTTTTAGACATATGGATCATGGTCTATGAGTTGCAGAATGCTATTTATGGATGATTGGTCATGTTGGTAAAAATAGATGGACCTCTATTTTTAGACATATGGGTGGAGTCTATTTTTAGACTGCCAGTCAAAAAATAGAACAGTTGAATATTATTAGCTCTTAATAATATTTAGACTATAAACATTATCTTATCCTCTTGCAACACACCAGTTCGAGCTATAGATGTTTCACATGCAACTTCCATAAGGAAATACACTTTTCCTATGGGTTAGTTGAGCTATTGCATGATGGACTTCAGTTAGAACTCAAGTGACTGAGTTTGGTGGAGTTGATTGAGGAGTTGATGGAGTTGTGTTCAATTTGACTTAGTTGAACTAGTTGTATTTAGTCTAACTGACGAGTACACTAGTGATGAGTGGTGTGAATTAATTATTAATTAATTCACTAATTATTAACTCATAAATCAACTAAAGAATACATCAGTTAACTCAATGCATGGACAGTTCAGTGGAGACAAGTG